>VZTL01069489.1:0-25383 GCA_013400535.1 Scopus umbretta | reverse complement strand
GAAAAGAAAAACAACAACAAAAACTCCAGGGAGCTGGTCAGAACTAGCGTGTGCTAGCATTTCCAGAAGTTTTTGCCAAACACACTTGTTGAAAACTCTTTTCCACTATCACTGCTTACCTAAGTAATGCTAATAACGTGCCTGATTCATGTGAGCCTGTCGTTTCTTGCCAGATTGCAGAAATGAAGTTGAACTAAAGCAACGTTTCTCAACACTGGGACAGCGTCAGCTACGCTTTGAGCGTTACCAGACTTGTTATACACCATGCTTTCACCAGCGATACTGCGCTTGTCTTCTGTGATACGCCAAACCAGCCATTGATACAGCTGCAGCGAAAATTTTAACATAAAACCCCTGCATCTAGCTTAAGCAGTGGCTGTTTGCTCTGCAGGACGTAACAGCAGATTCTTGTCTTTTAAAAGTTCATTCTAATCAAACTGGGAACGAGAATTGTAATTCGTCAGGGCTCAATAGCACTTTGCTTTACTACTGTCTTACAAGTCTGTTGAGCAGACTTTGTGCTTTGGCAGGTAAACTGAACTGAACTGAACTGCAGCTGCATTCAATCTCGCCTTACTAAATTTGGCAGAACCAAATAGGAATTGGCACTGCGTATTTTTCAGTGGCATTTTGAGCTAAAACAGCATGTGCTCATAAAGCCTGAAGAAGCTCATCATATGCCGTAGCTGATCAAGAAGAGTGCAAAAAGAAGCTTTGACAAGACGTAAACAGCAATGTATTTGGAACAGCACTGATCCAAGGTCTCATTTAGATAGATATAAAACATCTTCTTCTACCAAGTTAATTGAAAGGGAGCTCACATGTTATGCAGTCCCTCTAAAATACACTGCTTTGTTGCCCAGATAAATCTGAAGTTGGTCCCAGTGGCTTTCAGGGAGAGTACCCCAGAGCTGCGGGGCAGATTCGCAGCCCTTCAGGTTCTGCAGCACGTTTTGTCCATCTGTCACGTCTCCCGCATTCAGGGACTGGCACGGCAGCCGACTTACGACACACCCTCAGCGCGAACTTTTGCAACATGTTGGAAACTAAAAATGTAAGGCTACTCGAAAAGTCAGTAATGCAGGGATACAGAATTCATTTTCATATTTAACTTAGTGAAACTATCGTTCCCAATTAGTATGGAGCAGTTGCAAAATTTTGGTTGCAAAACTAATTTTATCCCTTTTCGCTTTGTGATTCCCAAAGGTTTATTTTGTGATTAGAAAATGAAAAACATTTCAGGAGAGGCAGAGCTGTTCTTTTACCCTCCAACACCCACAGCAAAGCCCTGCCTCACAGCTGGGATTACAGCAGCAATCTGACAACAGGAATGACCCTCCTCGGGGCAGTGCCTCTGCATACGTCTGGGGAATCGGTATGCACCACTTCATCCTTGGGGCTGTGCCAAAGGCAAAAAAATAGTGCTAACTGAATGAATAGAACATGTAAATAATAAATAGAAAGGTGCATTTTTGCTTAAAAATATCTCGATACCAAAATAAAACCATCTCCACCAAGATCACATTTTCACAGCTGGCAGCGAATGTAATATTTAGCACACCTGACTGAAATGAAAAAAACGTGGCAGTGTATTCCCCCCTCAGCTGGTCTAACACACGTGAGATACCTTACCTCTTGCTTGTTGAATTCTACTCCTAAGTTCACTTTTAATAAAAATTCGTGCTACTCTGAATTCTGCAGCACCCATGAGAGTTTGGAGGGTTATCTTGTTTTAGCTCTCACCTGTAGCAGGCTGGATGCAAACACAAAGACAGCACTTGCAATTTCTAAAAAAGAAATCTGCTTATCAAGGCAGTGCAAACACAACTGTAAAAGCCAAGAAAGTCATTGTTTGCGGCGCTTTTCCTTTCTTTTTAATTCCTCTTAAAGGACAGTGAAACCAACCACGTGGTTCTGTCATTATCCTTGCATCTCTAGGAACGTGAAATATGCGCTCGCTGCTCTCCCTTTCCCTACTCTTTAATTAGAGCCAATCAAGTCAGCAAGAACGCGAGCAACAATGAAAAAGAGGATGCGGGAGAGATGACAGTGGGACTACAAGCGATGCCAGAAGTTTCCTAATGAAGATGCAGGTGACAACATCAGGGACGTAAGGGCGAGTTCCACTGCATTTACAAGTCCATGACACAAGAAATGCCCCTTTCCCCCCCTGCTACGAGAACATGACTGACTTGGGAGGCAGAGACATCTCACAGTCAGTCTCAGAGACAAGCGAAACAAGACAAAATCTACAGCAGAGCAACCTGCAGTCAAAAATACTCCCTCTGGCCTCCCTCTCAACAACTGATTGAGCAAGAAGCTGTTAACACAGGTAACTTCTAATGAAGACAAACCTTTCACGCGTCACTGTGCCAACTGGCAACACCTTCGCCTGTAAGGATTAATTTTTAAACAATCTGTTTGCATCCATGCCCATTTGCGGACAGACACCGGAACCGCCTGGAGGCTACCTCGCCGAGCAGCCACGGTCGGGCGAAGCTCCGCGCAGATGGCAACGATAAGCCCAGATAAGAGAGCAAACGGCAGCTGCTGTCGGCAGCGGCTCGGTGAGCGAGGGTGCGGCGGCCGGCTGAAAGGGTTGTACGTATGGAGTTGGGGAATGAGAAGATGCGCTCTTCTCAGATGCTGTAAACTGTGAACGCCGGAAAACATGAGACTGAATCCTCCACTTCCGTACTCGGAGGAATTTGGAGGGCCCTTTTGGCGGTGGTGTTCAAAAGCAAACGCGTTCTGGAGCTCTTGTAAATACACCCTTCTCTCCAGATCAAAGCGGGAAGCCTTGCCGTCTCCCACCACACTGCATGTTTCACCTGTCTGGCACAGGGTCCAGAGGCCCACTCATGCTTCGATTCTTGAAACTGGGACCATGTTTACTGCGGTGGCAAAACCCTCTCTTTGCCCCTTCTTGTCTATACCACTCCACTGCTCTTTCTTACTGCATTTAGGCAGCGCTTTCTCTTCGCTGCTCCTGTAAACCCCTCAGCCACCTCCTCCCGCCCCTTCCTTCCTTGCTGCCGCAAGGTTATTGCTCCGACCGCATTTCTCCTGGGCATCAAGCCGCAGGACAGTGAGATGCTGACGAAAACTTCGCGAACAGCTGACGGTGCTCGAATGAGGTAAAGGATGATGCTTCTCCTGTTCTTGTTCAAGAAGTACTTCTGGTTTAGAAAATGATTAATTGTACTGATACATTCCCTTCAGCTCACTAATTCACAGCTCTTTCTGGGAGGAAGGAGCTGCTTGCTCTGTGACAGATTACACAGCAGCACCTTCCAACTGCAGAACACATCCTGCCACACGCAGTTTTGGGATGTTCCCCTTACATACCAGTTTTTCTTGTCTTCCATCTTATCCAGTGACGGAAAACTGAAAGCTTCTATTTGGAAGCTAATAACCACAATCCTAATTTGACCTACAGTATACTACCAGGCTATGGTCTATGGTGATAGATAATCTAAGAAGCAAAGAGCAGACAGATAAAAAACCCCGGCTGCTACATTTAACTGAACTGGAGAAGTCCATTAATCCTGAAAGTCTTTCAGGGCTCAGCATCACCAGCTGCTGATCCCTCAAGCCAGAATTCCAACCTTTTAAATTCACTATCATCAGAAAACCTCTCTTCTTCCATTCAAATGAAGTAAAAATGCACCGCAACTTCATGTTATAAAGTTTCAGTTAAAGTAACTCACTTAAGGAGTTCGATTCTGCTGAAAGTAAAAGTGTGATTTTGCGTGACTTAGCACTGTATTTTAAAAACCCAGTTTAAGTCACCAATTTTATGTTCTCATACTCCAAATGACATCTCAATTTACTTTCTCTCCTCATTTATTTATTCAGTTATTACTACGCTATCAGTTGGCACTATCAGTGAATGACAAGCTTAGTTACACTTAATGCAGTATCATCCACTTTTCCACCGCACAGATGAAAACTCAAACTCCTACTTCTATATAATTATCTTCTATAATACCATACAGTTAAAATCAATTTGGTACCTAGCTTCTGAGCGCCGTAAAATTCAGCACTGTTTTGTGGCTGAGCAGTTCATCAGTGCCGTGTTCTCTAGCTCCAGAAGGGCTCGTCATTGCAGCTCCAGAGCAGGTAATCAATTCACCGCCAACAAGTTCCAGAATGGTTCACCGATTCAGTGGTATCCAACACCGGAACTGGCAGCAATTCATTGCCATTGTGTGTCAGAGCGGTGTATTAATTCAATGCCACATAATTCTAGAGAAGTGCATCCAAAGTCACCTATCTCCAAAGTGGTTCATCATTTCAACGTCCCCAAAATCCACAGAGGTGCATTAATTCCGTCTCATCTCCTTCCACTGTAGTTCATCAATTCAGTGCCCCGAAACTCTGAAGCAGTATTTAACCTGATTAAAACTCATCCAGAAAGAAAAAGGTGCCAAGAAAATGGAAAGGCATACATCGTACAAATGTAGGAACCAAACCTAGAGGTCACGGGATCTCCATTACAAGACATAAGTGATTTAGTTAGCCAGCTACTCGTGAAGTGTTTTAAAAATATACATCTACCAAATTCTTTAGCTACCCATCCAGCGCAGTGTGTATTCAAAACCTAATACATGCTGCGTACTCATGGATATCCAAACACATACAGCAAGTGTGTGTCTTCCTTTAAACTGGACCAAATTCAAACTCTGGTCGTTATCAAGTAGCCCTGAAGAAAATAATTCAGCTATTACCTTTTTAAAACTGCTGCCCGGCTGGGAGAACTGCTCTAGTGCAGACTATGAGTTGGAAGAGGGATACAGAGGGCACTGCTTCCCTGCCTGGTGACGTCCGCCCAAAGACCTCTGCTGGAACTTGCCAACTCCCTCGTCTGTTCATCCATGTCAGAGCAAGATTTGAAAAAAGCTGTATGCTGCACAGAAGCCTTATCTCCTCACTGCGTACGGTCTGGCTGCATTTTACAGAATATATCCTTACCTGGACCTCTCCCAGACACAAAGAAATGCAGTCACCCAGCACTATCCCTCTCCCTCTCTCCCTCTCCAGACACATCATCGATGGCGGCTGCAACAGCACACAGAATCTTACATTGCTGCTAATGCAATTCAACTTCTGACCGCTGAGTAATCCCTCCGTCTTACACCACACACGTGCTCCAATCTTTCTTAAGGAAGAAGCAGTATGCATGACAATACATGCTCAAATTCCAAAAATCTTCCGCTGGTTACGTGGGTAGTACTGGAAAGCCCGATGAATGTATTTTAACTGCCACCCCCTGTACAATGCCTCAGGCTCTAGTCTATCGCCCCATTTTATGGCATGCTCTCAAATGCATAAGGCCATTAAATCTAAAATTTTTAAGAACTTCAAAAATCTGTAAGCAAATTTTCATGAAGCACCAATTTCAGCATCACCAGCACATTCTACAGTAATATCTTTATACAGAAGAAACAGGCTTGCGCCCTGTTTAAATTACTATCATGAAAAAACATGAATTTTGATCTCTGGTCTACACACAATACTCTTAAACATATGCACCAAACTGGCACTGAACTCAGCTAGAGATGGGTTTCCTAATATCCACAGCTATTATTGTATCCATCAGAACAATAATTAGAAGACTAATTCTAGAAAAAAAAAGACAGCAGAATCAGCCCAGTTAGTTAAGGGTGGCCCTTCCTTTGTAACCCTCAGATTATTAACTCCGTGGATCACACCCTGCAGCGCGGGAAAGACTCCGTCTGTCACGGACCCACCTTGTTACCTTTGACAGTAACGGGGTGACACTTCAGCTCTCTGCCTGCCAGCGTGCCAGCCAAAGAGCCCCGAGTGAGTAGCAAAAGCAAAAAAGCTGACACAGCTCACTCCTCCCTGCAGCAAGGGAGCAAAAGGGATCACACTGTGCTCCGAGTCCTAATTTGCCCAGCGCTCTCCGTGCCTGGACATGGGCACAATGAATTATCTCTTTCTCAGGGCAGGTGGAAAGGTGACAGTCTAACATTAGCGATAGATGAAAGACCGATGGGAGTTTTTTTTGCCCTTGGCTTGCCATGCAGAGATCAAAATAAAGTCTCTGGCAGCGCAATCCCTACAGCATCATACTGCCAGTGATGCTTTAAAAGATGCACTCGAACTAAAATTGCTCATTATATCACTGGGAGCTTCCAAAAACCCGAAGAAGGTTTTATTAGGTACACACTTTGATAAGCGCCCAGATGTCACTGACGTTTAGGAACATTCTGGTACTGGCATTTTGTTTATGGTATCTCCCCCTGTCCGTCCCCCTGGACTGACAAGTAACTAAATATCGGTTAACTGCGTAAGACTGATGTCTGAAGTAAATCCGAACTCCATGTGTATTTCACGGTTTCAAAATACCAACGCGATGTCCTTCTTTGAAGGCATTTTACACACAGGTCAATAACCAGCAGGTACCCAAAGCCAGGCCTCCTGGGGACCCCTCAGCTCACCCAAGGGCAAGCGCAACGAGGTGGTACAGCAGCGTCTCTTGGACAGACATTTAAACACGAACGTTCTCCCCTCAGCCTGTTAGTTCACGGAGGTGCTTTTGGTCAGGATGAGCCTGCTTTTTTCCAGTCCTAAAGATCTGCTCTATGATTAGCACTGGTGGAAGTGCAGAGGAGAAAAAAGCTTCAGCCACCTGCGACGGATCTGGCCCGCAGCTCATGCTGGAAGAACTGTGACTGCAGAGCAAATGACTTGAAATAATCTTCCCTTCAATTTGAAACGAAAGAAGGTAATATTTTCATAGCCTTTAAACAAATGTTCCATTTCTCACTGCCCTGGGCTTATTTTCATTGCATCCATGATGCTCCTTAGCTAGGGCGGGGAAAAACTGAGACTCACGGAGAGCAAAAATACAGGGGTGGGGGGGCGGCGCGGGATGGAGACAAACACACACAGTCTGTGTAAAAACATGTACCAAAATACTTTTTCATACAAGGTTTTGGGTTGTTTGTTTGTTTTTCCCTAGGGCCTAACTGTGGCTTAAAAAAAAATTGTATAGGATGGGATAGGACACGAAATGAGCCAGATGTTTGAAAGCCAGACTTCCCAGACCTTTTCCTTACAGGGAGGATGACAAAAATCATGAAAGGAGCTTTCAAATTACTTGTATTAGAAAAATAAACCATTAAAGGGAAAAAGAAAACCCTCACCATGAGGCAGAGCCAAAGCAAAACAGTTTGTAAATAAACTCCTTCCTGCCTAGATGCTGCACAGAACCTTCTTGTCTTTGTCACAGCAGGTCCTTGCCTCCAGTTTGCTCTCAGTCAGGGTTGCAATAAACTCCTCAGGGGTGCTGAAGGAGTCTTTTTCTTCCTGTCGCCCTTGCTGTGTATCTGTTCCCCATTCCTCTCGGTAGCATTCCAATATTTGCTGCGACGTTACCAGCCCAGCAGGGAGGAAGTCTGTACTTGGGCTGTATAATGTGTTTACGAAAAAGTAACTGTGACATTCCATCACAAAAAGCCCTAATTACACTGAAAATGTTCAGTTCGTGCCATCAACTCTCTGTTTATAGAAAAACATGACTTTTGTCTGTATCGGTGAGACCTACAGCTGTGTAACGTTGACATGATTTGTGAAGCTTTAGCTCAGGACTGATCATCTCCATGTATGGAAGGCAAGCGTAGAGATCTACGAACGCGCTCCCTGCTGCTCGCATATCATCATCACTGTTGTATTTGTAACAAAACAAGGTCACTAGCCGGAGTGAGGTTACCAATATCCTCCAAAAATAACAATACATTTGTATGTTCAAGAGAGATTTAAAAATAAGGATTTCTAAACTTACTTTTGGAAGGGACACGCAGATTGGACCGTACCACTTGTAAGGAGTCTGCTTGAACTCGAAGCTCGTAACTTTTCACGCTTTCATAATCCAGAGACTTTTTAACTGAGATCACGCCTGTTCTGTTGTTAATAGCAAACGCATCTGGAATCCAGCAAAACCAGAAGTAACTTTCTGAGGTGCAGAAACACTTTTTTAATGCCCAAGTGCTTCTATTTTGGTGATGACACTGTCCTTAGCAAGTCAATCCCATCCCTCCCTCAGGCCTCTAAAAGCCCACATAACTCCTCTTTGAAGCTGTCTTCACAGGAGCACAGCAGCTGAATCTGACCTGGTACTGGAATAACCAACTACAGGACATAACTGGCAAGAGCGGCCAAGACAAACAGCCCGCTCTCACAAAAAGGAGGATGGGACGGGGAATTCTTTCACATCCCTCCAAATAATTTAGTGTAATTTTGCATAGAGATTTCAAGGTGCATCACTGAGAGTACCCGAGAAAGATACAAATGCAGGAATGATGTTTTGTTTAAATATCAGGCTCTGATCTAAAACTTGTGGCTACAGCATGGCAAAGTGTATAATGCCTTAAAACAGATTTCCCAGCAAGAAGCACAACTCCATTAAAGCTATTTATATTCTTATTTCAGTGTGCCGTGGATTCACACCATGTGGCACCGATGTGAATTTTCACACTGGTGAAAATTTCATTGTATTTTAATTTTTATTGTAATTCTGCTAACTAATCTGATCTTTAGCTGACCTCTAAAGGCTTGGTAACGGCAGTCCCTCCTGCTTGTACAGATGAGGTGGGATTTCACCTCAGCAGCTTTATTTCTAATCACTATTTCTTGAAGACTTCTGATGCACGCTCTAGGCTCAGCATAACCACTAAGACCAAAATATTAGTACTTACCCTCTTCATTTCCTGAAACAATCGAATAGACAATTGTCTGGTTCAGGGCAGCCGCTGTAACAACCGCAACCACAGTTCCTCTTGGTGCAGTCTCGCTCACTGGCGGGGGTCTGCAGATGTGAACAAAAGTATTTGTGTTACCTTCCAGTTGCCTCAACAGCAGCTACTGAAATTTATTCCTCAGGTTAGCAGTTTCATCCATCTGCCAAAGCAAGGGGATCTGTTCTTACAGAAAGACATATTAAAAAGGCAAAACTTCAACCTTCGCCTCTGCAAATGCAAAAAAATGGTAAGAAGTCTAACTGACAAGAGGTGATATTATATCATGTTTCTTTGACACAAGAAATGGAAAAGCAGGGAATAATGAGTAGAAAACAACAGAAACACAAGAAGCACCACCGACTGATAAACTGCAAGTAAAATTTAGAAGCTAATAGCTCTTTTATCATACTTGCCTCTACTAAGAAAACTGAGTAATCCATCAAAAATGCACGCAGGAAAATTCATGCATGGGTAAACCTCTATCATTTAAGCGGTAAGCACTTTAAAGCCACCTCCACAGCATTTCTACTCTTCAGAAAGATCCAAACATTTTCTGGCCAACCCATTTCAGTACTAAAAGCCAAGATGCTTTTCAGGAAATCAACTGCAACCCAAGTATACATGCACATCTTTTAAGTGTTCAGCAAATTGTTTCTGATTGACTGAGCACTGATTCGTGTAAAGGAAGAAAAAGAAAAAGAAAAAAAAGATTACACTACTAATGCATCGGTATCTCGTGTTTCTTTGTACCCTACATACAGTGAAAACTGAGCATCTCATACTCAGCATAGTTTCATCACGTATAAATAATGAGTTGCCTCCTGAACCGCAGCAAAGAATTCCTTCACTCTTTCTCTTCTATTGTTCAAATGTTATCTCCTCAGAAACTGTGACGAGAAACATTTTGAGATGCTCTTTCCTCAAGGAAACGGTAACTCCTTCAGAATGAAAAAGGAGGCTGTGCTTATGTATTTAAAACAGCAATCTAAACAATTTCAGCACAGACAAGTCAGAGTCTTGAGCTAATCTCAAATTAAATGTTCAGATTTTCATCAGAGCAAGTGAAGGCTGAATTCATGCTTAAAACTATTCATGCTAGCGAACAAATAAATTTGAAAGGAAATTTTTGCACTCATCCATAAATGCAGACACATCTTCATTAGAACTAGCATTATCCAGATATTTTCCATTTAAAAAAAATACACTCATTTGGTGTAACAAAAATAACAAAATAACAAAATAAAAGACATATGAGGATAAAGCAGGCTCCTAAATAGGAGCAGACTTTAAGGAATATTTCAGTTGTGCATTGTTCTTCAGAATTCAGGACAGAATCTACACCCACTTTCGTTTC
The DNA here is from genome assembly GCA_013400535.1 of Scopus umbretta. NCBI lineage: Eukaryota > Metazoa > Chordata > Aves > Pelecaniformes > Scopidae > Scopus > Scopus umbretta. The sequence goes on along the minus strand of VZTL01069489.1, from coordinate 15,261 downwards.
AGAGAGTATTTTATCACTTCCACCTTTCATCCTCTAGGTATTTTTCAATTACCCCACCCCATACCACACTTTCCCATTCTAAGGGCAGAAAGCTGGAACCCCAAGTTGCAATCCTAAATACTGAACCCAAACCTTTGCCATCACATGCGCCGGGACCAACAATCTGCCCTTGATCTCTGTCTCTGAACATTTTCTTTGGGATAAATATTGGTTCGAACATCCTAGAAAAAGTTCTAGATAATGACACTGAATGTAAGAAATGAAGTTAAAAAATTTAAGTGGATAAATTACTCATTATTGTTTAACAACAACAAAAGAATCATAGAATCGTTAAAGTTGGAAAAGACCTCTGAGAGCATCTAGTCCAACCATCAACCCAATTGCCTCCATGCCTCCTAAACCATGTCCTGAAATGCCACATCTACATGTGTTTTGAACACCTCCAGGGATGGGGACTCCACCACCTCCCTGGGCAGCCAGTTCCAATGCCTCACCACTCCTTCAGGAAATAATTTTTTTTTCCTAATATCCAATCCAAACCTCCCTTGGCGCAACTTGAGGCCATTACCCCTTGTCCCATCGCTGGTTGCTTGGGCAAAGAGACCAACACCCTCCTCACTGCACCCTCCTGTCAGGAAGCTGTAGAGAGCGATCAGGTCTCCCCTCATCCTCCTCTCCTCCAGACTAAACAACCCCAGTTCCCTCAGCTGCTCCTCACAGGGCTTGTTCTCCAGGCCCTTCCCCAGCTTCGTTGCCCTTCTCTGGACACGCTCCAGCACCTCGATGTCCTTCTTGTCGTGAGGGGCCCAAAACTGAACACAGGATTCGAGGGGCGGCCTCACCAGTGCCGAGTATGGGGGCATGATCACTGCCCTACTCCTGCTGGCCACAGTATTCCCGATACAAGCCAGGATGCCGTTGGCCTCGGCCACCTGGGCACACTGCTGGCTCATGTTCATAAAAACCCCGTGTCTGTTACATGACCTCTTGCCCTGGGCATGATGTACTTGCCTTCATGCATTCCGGCTTTCTGCAGCAGCTACCTTCTGCCTATGTGACCGCTGGTCAGAAACTCACCTATACTTCTGCCTCTTCCCTCGAGTTGCTATTCAGACTGCCTTCACCCTGACTACTTCTCTGACGACTCTCTTAACTTTGCCCTACGGGTTTTACTTCTGTTGCTCGCCCCGAGTTCTTGCTCTCAGCTTAATCCAATTATGGCACCGTAATGCTTGACCGTTCATCCTCCAGATTACACCACCTGCAAAAAACATGCTAAAGGCAAACCATATCTGTGACCCATTGGGCTAAGATGCACTCTTCCTTCCCTTCTTGTAACATCTTCCGTCGCTTTATACACACGTTTTGGTTTGCTTCCAGTGGAGGGCCCAGTCTCTCTCAAATTAACACACTGTAACTCCCTTAGCATGGCGAGGTATCGATTCTTCTGAGCGTTCCTAGGCCTTCCACTGTACAAACAATGGGGAGAAAATACTGTTCCAGGCTGAGCCACACTGGATCATGTAATAGTGACTGTACTGAAACGCTGACCTCCCATTTTTTTTACAAAAAGAGATGACAGTAAGTTCACTCTCACTCAGACACCGGTGCACAGAGCAGATCACTCCGGCTCCCAACCTTCTGCCTCAAGTTTGCTATCAGCAGCAGAACTAAAATTGATTATTGCTACCTGATTTATTAAGCTGCAAAACCAGTGCTATAAAAGGCTTATTAATGTGCATTTTAGAAACGCAAAGGTTAATCTTAAAGACAGGACAAAAAGGCTGTCACATCTGAAAGCATCTCAAAAGCTGTAGCTCTTTTGACGAGGTCAGAGATGCAGGCCAGCGAGGAAAATAAAGATCCTTTTTATGTTGCGTTATATATGATGTTGTTTTCTTTTCCTTCCGAAGGCATATAATCTGAACAAAAAACCTCATGACTGTGTATCCACAAAACCCACACTTCGTCTGAAGCACACTTTCAGTATATTCTTTTAATGGAAATGGCCTTGTAATTTCCCCTCTGACATAGCCGAATTCAATGAATTGACAAATCAATATCAATTAGCAAGCGGCTTTTGTGTTTGCTATGAGAGGCTCGAGAGGGAGTGGACAGAAAACTGCCACAGTAATTGTATTGATTTCATCTCCCTGATTTAACTAAGGCGATCAGGTTCAAGGGGAGCAATGCATCAGCTGAATTAAAACATACAGCTGGTCTCTTAAGAACATTTTGCTGAATTGTAGAGAAGTGAACCAGCAAAAGACAATGGTATTCAGCTGACAATATACCATTCTTTATCCTGTACTACAAGCTCTAATAAGCTTTCTTTGGGGATAAGTTCATTATTTTCCAATTTTTGAATGACTAAGATGTACAACAGTGCTTTTGTTTGTTTGTTTGTTTTCTTAGACATACTATTTGAAGCCATTTTAGGGGACAGGCAAGGGCATTTTTATGCAATAATTTTGCATTACTGGATGATAAAGGCCGCTTATTTTTGTGAGACGTCGTGACACTAGCAGAGCGGTGCAATCCAGTCCAAGCCAGCCGGAGAAGGCTTGGAAAACCGACAACATAGCAAAAGGGAAGGGTACTGCTGTGACTTCAGCACGTGCTTAGGATTCAGAGCGCCTGAAGGTGTTTCTGCCCGATAATGTTTGCACCACCTTATCGAGCCTCTGAGTGCAACTGCATACAGTCATTACCCTGCCAGCCACAGGCTCCGACTGTACCTGACAGCATGCTTCTGCCACTGTCACCCGCCTGGGATTGGCACGCCGTTGCCTTACAGTCCAGTGCTGACTTACCTGAAATATTTTAAGTGAAACGGTTACTTTCCGAGCTTCTGAACAAAACACCTTCTCAAATATGTGATTTCTGACATTCCGCCCCCAACGAGACTCACATGCGTGGGTATCCACGTACATACGGTCACGTGCAGTAACATGATAATCCACATGCACCCCAAAAATCTTAGGGTGAAATGGGATAAACAGCAATTAACACACACTTCAGCCATCTCAGCTGCATCTCAGTCTACCTATAGTCCTGATCTTTCCTCCGGAACCACCTTCCTTTGCACAACCATCTTTTCTGACCACAACAAACATAAATGTATTTCTATACCAATGTTTCATTCATTCACGTGGTATTTTTCTGTAACCGACGCAGCAATGCGCAATTTAGGCTGGTCAAGCTTCGCTGTAACGTTTTCAGAGAAACAGCAAATGGTATCTTGTCCGCATCCAGGATGAGATGGATACCAGGAGGGGCCCCCATCGCTGCGGTGCAACGGAAACCCGGTGGGATCCCCGGCCTTGGCCTGAAGCCTCCCAACCTGCCCAAACCCTTCCTGACCAGCTGTGGTGGGAAAAGAGGGCACGAGGGCAGCCAAGGGTAAAAAGGAGCAGTTTCAACCGCTTTGTGCCACGCTGAGATCAGCTCGGTATCCGGTAGCCTTGGATTTGGGAACAACCAAGTAATTTAAAATCGAAAAAAATAGATGTTCAATAATAAGTCTTCTGTCCCACCTTTCTGATTTAGTTACCCCTGAACACGTTTAAGATTTGCCTGTACTTCTTTGAGGCCTCTATTGCATTGCTTACTGCTTCAGTATGAAACCGTGCCACAAACCGTGTTTGCCCCTGAGAAAAAAGAGAAAAAAAAGCAACCCCAAACTAGAACGACAGGATTAAAATAAAGTCATTATTTATACAGAAAAACACTGGAAAAGGATACAAACTGTAAAAGAATAGTATCTTTTAATTTGCTGTATCTCAGTTATCTGTATCTTGATCAGAGGGGGAAATGGAGACTGAACACGTATCAAACACATTGCAGGGCATAACTATTTTTCATGTCCAAAGTGAAATTTTAACTTTTCCTCCCTTCTTTTCTGCTTCTTTTTTCCCTTCGCCAAACACATCTGACTCTCATCCGTTTTTCAATTTGCCCGATATCCAATATGCTTTAAATTCACCATGAAACTTTTCTATCTCCAAAAGCATGAACGTGAGATTTAATAAAAAATTAAATTTAAAACCAGCAAACCCAGTAATAAACTGGAAAATTGGTTTAGTACTGAAGTTTAATAGTGTAATGTGTATGTACGCTGTATTAGACACTTCAGTCAACTCTGTTTTGTGGATTACATTTTAGTTCGCGGAGGTCCATAAGCATACCTCAGAACTTGAAGGTTTTACCTTTTTGCTTAATGACATTGCTTAGCTCAACTTAATTAAAATGTTATTTGCACCTCTCCTGCTAAAATCAATCCCCCTACCTCCTCTCACATGACAGCTTCTCCAGGTATTTTGGCCTTGGCTACTTTTAACTCTCAAGGGCATTTTACCGAAAGCTATTCCACCCTCTTCTGCCTGCAGCGTGTTTCTGAGCAGCGCGCCCATTCCTGCACGGACTCCTCACGGGAAGCGATTTCATTTGGCTTTTCGTCCGTCTGATGCTTTGCACTCAAGCTATGTAAGCCAGTAAAAACAACTGAACTTATGTATTTTTCCGGAGAAAAGTCAAGTGTAGACAGAGCACTAGTGTGTCTAAAGTGAGGTGAGCTAACAGTGAAGTTATATGGAAACTGAAATAAAAGCTCTACAAACAGAAACACTTAAATCGGTCTGGCTATGCAGCTGAGTTTTTAAAATCGTGAAAAAATGCTCAGTTTCTGACTGGTGTAGCAAAACAAAAAGTAAAGAAACAAGAAAATGAGAAGTAAGTGTCTTGACGGCAGCTTTTTTAATCTTTTAACCAATGCTTTTAGACTATCTTGGCTTCCTGTCCTTGCTCAGAAAAAAGAAGGACCTAGCCACATTTTAGAGCAATAATTGGTAATTTTCTCAAATCTTCAGTTTCCAGCGTGTGCAACTGTAACAGTCTGAACAGTTTGCCAGAGACAGTGATTATTTTTTCTGGAAAAGAATATTTTCTTCTTAATGAGATGTATTTTTCAAGCAGTTTATCTTCAAAGTGACCTGAAAAGGATCATATATTCCTTACTGTACTTAATATCCTCACTTTCTGTCTCAGTTCTCAAATTGGTTCAAGACATTCTGACCTTTTCATGGTATTTATCTCTAAAACAGATGACAAGGCAGTCCGGACATTGCTACAGTGAGCCTCTGTCATAACCTATTACCTTTCAAACTGGATGTCAAATTTTGTTCCCATGAACTCTCTGTCACCAGGAACAATGCATTTGTGTGATCCCACCAATCTTCCTAACTGAAAGCTAATGACATGAAGACATGAAAATTACTCTCAGGATTACTACAGAAGCAAAAAATGGGGAAAAAAAAAATAAAATCCCATCAAGCACAATGTAGGAAACGCTCACATACTTGAATCAGACAGACAGGTATTGATAGGATCAATTCTAAGACCAAGGATAACCCTGTGCCTTTGTGCTCTCCTGATACACTGCCGAAAGCCGTTAGGGTTTAATATTGCATTTATGTGTTATTTCTATTCCATAGTCACATTCCCAGAGTGACTTAGTTCTACGTTTCACCAAATCGCAACGCGGTGTTGAAAGCTCTGACCCCTCATCCGCACCGAGCACAGCAAGGCAGATTCCCCGCATGGACCTGGACCCTGCGCTTACCTCTTCTGGTACAACCAGGTAACAGGCAGCTAGATTCACTTCACCATAATACTTCATTGGGAAAAAAAAAAAACCCAACAAAAACACACGCATAAAATTAGAGTTTCTTTTTCATTTGGTAAAAAGTAGGAGACGATTTTAATAAAATGCAGTGTAGCGCTACGAAAACAAGGAAAACAGGAAAAAAAGGGTGATCCTTCTACTACAGTGTAATCACCTGGCAACTCGCTCACTAATTTTTCAACGGCAAAGCCTGCTTCAGTATCTGCTGTAGAAATAATTTAATTTCCTAATTTTTCATAACCACACGCTGAAGCATGCTTTCTTCTTTTTTATTACAAACTAAGTGAGTACCAGGAGAACACCGCTATAAAACATCGATTCCAAATGCAAAAATCACACGTATTTTCCTCAAGCCAAGCCAAGCCGCCACTGACACGTGCATTAAAAATGCGTATTGGAACCCATGCATCATTCCCCTAGCTTCAGTTTGAGGAAAACATTGACTGTTTTTTCTCCCCACCCAGAAATGCTGCATCAAAATCGCTGCCAGTGCTATTTCACTCTCTTCCATGTCTTTCTTTCATAAAATGTGAATGTAAATTCCGTTGTGGGAAAGGTAGGAGAAGCGGTGGTAAGACTTGGATATCCTGGGAAAAAGATTGCCCAAGTGGATGCTCTAAATCTACCATCGTTAAACAAAATACTTTTGAGGGACAAAACTAAGAACCCGCGCCCTCCTGTTACAAGAAGGGGGGCAATGACCCCCTAACTGAGCACAACTTAAAATGGCAGTGAGATCTAATAGGCAGGAAAAAAAGAAACTCAAGGGAACAGAGGTTTCAAGAAATACAGCCCATGAGCAGTCTGACAAAAACCCAACTGCATCTAAGGCACAAGTTTACAACCTGCCAGTTCGGCACATGGTTTCTTTGAGGAAGCATCTCGATTCCCTGAATAACGCCATTTTATTTATAGGAAACAAGTTAGGACTTCTCAAACTACTTCTCAAAGCAACATGTCAGAGATAAATAAGTAAATCAGTACGAAAATAGCTTTGGAAATCTCACTGTTGCCTACAACCCAAAAATGTTCCCTTCCGCTCCAAATCCCCGGTGCATATGGTTTGGGTTTTTTTTCCCCTTTCTGCTCTTGGTTTGAACAAAGGACACTCTTGGCTGCTGTCCTCATTTCTGTACAGAACTGACCACTCCTGATTTTTTTTTTTTTTTAAGACGTGTACAGATTAACCCATTCCTCTCCCTGGAATAATTGATTTCTCTTACTACTTGTATTTTTCTCTCATGCACTGAAGGCTTACCCAGTTAGTAGGATACTCAGGGTAAGAAAAGCACAGTTGCTTCTACGAAGCCTCAGACGTACACAACATTGTGGATGATGTTCTGTGCCAAACGGCACCTGTCTGAAGGAGGCACCGAATTAGAGAGATTTCAAACATGAAATGCTACCCATACCCTCAATGCCGCTGTGCAGGATTCCCCGCTTCCTTTTCCACAATGAGAATAACCGTTTGACTGAACAGCAGTAAACCAGAGAACTGGGAAAAGCCTTTTGAAATAACACTTTCAACTGACTCCCGATATGCCTCCATAATTTTCTTTTGTGAAATCCTGTGATACGTAGCTATTTGCTTGGATGATATCTGCCTACAGTATTGACGGATTTAATTAAGTGGAAAATATTACATTCTATCTTCTACTGAGTGAGCAAGAGGCCCACATGTCTACAAAATCTCACTTTTTAACCAGAACACATTTTCACGGTAGAGTGTTGTTGCTAGTAGTAGAAAAAAAGGCCACACTACATTTACATCAAGTAATAGCCTCAAATTCACAACTTCACGTATTTCCTCATGAATTGGAACCAAACTTCAGATTACCATACGACCGGACACATCTTTTCAAACAGGTTGGGGACCTATAATGCAATACTAACAGAAGCTAAAAGTTTCCAGTATTCTCCTTTTTCTGCTATGAAATGGCTGAACACCTGTTAAATGTGCCCACAGGCAATAATTAGGAACCAGCGCTGCTGCTTTCGGTTAACATTTCATTTCCTGCTACAGCAGCACATTGCTGTTAGCAATGACCTTCTAGTTGCAGAGAATGTGATATTTATTAATTAACAAACCAAGAAAAAGATCCCAAGCCCCTTCGAACTTTTACTTTTTTAAAATGAGAACGTACTCTTAAAGAGGACAAGCTTGCTAAGAAAAAAAATCTCTCTATATTCACCCGAGGTTCACTTCACATCTGGTCTTCACTGTTCTGTAGCGCTACTAATTATGATCTGTTAATTAAAAAATGAAAGTGCTGCCATTACCTGTTTGGAAGAAATGGAAACTTCTGGATCAATTACTTGCTCTGGAGTTCAATCTAGAGGTGATCTGGGTGGAGCCATCAGGACAAGAGAAATTATAGCTTGGGAAAGGAGCGCTCAAACAGCCGATTTGATTCTCCCCAGCAAGTGATTTATTGTCAGAGACGTGGCTGTTTCGCCAGCACTAAGCAGAATGAGATCAAGGTCAGCATTAAAAACCTTCATAAACTGTGTGAACGGCCACAGCCTGTTCTGGGCAGCGATGCAGAAAGTCTCACGGGCCGTGTGCCGGCACCCCTTTCCTCAGCACCTTGCTGTGCCGGCACCCCAGGGCCCTTGGCTCTCCAGGCTGTCGCTTCGGCTGGAGAGAGGCAGTGGAAGTGGCAGCTCAGGCCTTGTCCGTACACCGCTGATCACCGCCCCACGCGTCAGGTTCGGTGCTCGTGCCTGCCTCTGCCACCAGGGCTTTGGAGAACCAGCAAAATCCGGCTGACTGCCAACCATCCCGCAGGGAGATGCAGCGAGAAGAGCATCAGCGGCAGTGCCCTTCTCTGGCAGCAAAAGGTCAAGTGGGCTCAGAGGTGGACTAGCCATCTACAATTAAATGTCCGCATGTTATAGGCCTTTGATTCTTTTTGATTTTTGCCTCTTCAGACTTCATTTTTTTTTGTGGAACGAGCAAACAATGCTTGGTTTGGAAAACACTTTATTTAGCAGGCACTGCTGCTCTCAGCTCCCTCAAAGTCATATTTAATATCCATGACAAGGACAGACAAGGATCCAAGTAGAGAAGGCTCCAGATTGCTAATGCAGTTAAACTCTGCGGCTTCAGAACAAAGACCCAGGCTAGGAGCACTGGGATAGCCTGCAGTACCAGCTGTAGTGCAAGGGCCGTTAGGCTCACATCAAGGGATGTACTAGAGAGAGATCTGTGGGAGTTGCAGTGTGTCAGCGTCCCGAGAAGATGTCGTGTGCAAGGAGCACTAGGCGCGGATCATCTGGCCCTTTATTAACTACGCTAACAGCCCGCAAGCCCCTGAGGTGGCACCTTCACGACCTGCCGGACCAGAGCATGCAGACCTGCTGGCTGACACTGCTCTGCTTCCAACAGGGAAGCGGAGGAGGAATGTCCTAAAGCGTGCTGCACCCAGGCTGCTGGGATGCTTGGCCTTGACTTGCTAGTTCCCACCAGAAGAGCCGGCTGGTTGCAGCAGATATCTTCCTGATGTACTTGAGGAGTCATCTATCTCAGTCATTAGGAAGGAACTATATTTTGTCACTCACTTGTCATAAAGAAACTGCTCCATGTTGTATTTTATGGTTTTCAAAGCTCTTAGCTTCCCTTTGCTGTTTTACACGTACAGCGTGGCAACATTTAGAAGTCTCCAGTATAATTTTACAATCCAAACAAAGAAGGTGGGGGGAAAAAGAGACTAGTAAGTTTGCCACAGATCATGGAGTAACGCAGAGGGAGAGCCAGTGAATAACATGCAAATCTCCGACTCTCATCTACTTGGCTGCTGCCTCCTGTGGAAGTCACTTTAAGACATGGATAATAATCAATCAAAGCCTCCCTTAGTCTGAACAGGACTCCAAGCAGAGACCCTAATGCGTTGGTGTACTTCTGACAGAGCAGAGAGCTGCCAGACCAACAGCTCAAGGCAGAGCAGCACTTTTATCTCCCTATCTGCCTAGCGTGGCTATGCCTTTTTGATCACGCCATCTGGTCCCCCCTCTCCTATTTTTTGTATTTATTTCTGATTTGTAATACACGCTGCAACCGTGCAGGCAGCTTTATTCTGTAAAACCGTTCTACTGTGACCTTTTTCTAAATACACAGAAATGAAGTTTGTAAAATGGCTAGAGAACAATGCTGGAATCATCCAGATTATGATAATTATGCAAGCAAAGATCAATACTAATCCACTCTAAAGCCACTAATTCTCAATCCTTCAGAAATTCTAGTATCCACATCCAACAGTTTATCATTTTGCAAGCAGCACCATTACTCTGTGCTGACATTTACCCTAAAGCTATACTATGTCAACTGAAAAATAACGTTATGAGAAACCTGCCAGTTTCAGCTTGCATCACTGTCAAGAAACCAAACACAAGGTGCAATTTGCAGAGTGTGACAATCCCTGAAAATCGCAGGAATCAAAAACTAGTCCTGCTCCAGAATGTTTGAGAGCGTCTCAGAGCTGAATCAGGAAGCTATGGCATTGTTTTCATTTAATTTCCAATGTTGAAGAAAACGAGCAACTGCCTGTGCTGCCCCCAAAAGATTTTATGAGGGTTTTTTTTTTTCTGACGGTATGCATCAAAGAATTTGCCAAGAATGGAGCAGCGCTGTTTCTGCGGAAAGAGAAACTAGGCTATTCAGCTAATCCTGATGAGTTGGCAAGGAAGAGGAGACAGCGTGGGTTATTCCGTTGTCATCTAAGGGCGTTAGGGGATATGAGCCACTTTTTACTGTGAGCTTTTGTCATTGTCATGAAATAAAGTTCCCATCTCCTGGGATAAAACTGGAGCTCACGGTGGCCTCGGGAAGCGTGAGCTCAGCTCATTTTTCAGAAGGCAATGCAAACTCTGCCTGTGCTCCTGAACCTTAAAGTCTCTTCTCACAATCCTGCAAACAAAGACGCGGCGTTGGCTGACATGAGAACGGCAAGATAACTTCTTCTACGTCGCAGACGTGGACCACACCGGGCTCCAGGCACTCCTGAGGCTGGACTCGTGCTGGATTTGGCCTGAGTGGTCGAGCAGTGGTCTAGCCCTGGTCCAGCCCCGTGGCTGCACTGTAGCCTCTCCCAAAAGACACTGCTCGGGATCACGTTTGTCACAAGATTCACGGACAGAGCTCTTTAAAGGTGAAGGTCATTCAGAATAAAGTTATAAAAGAAAAAGGAAACAAAGTACGTTATTAAGTATGCCCCTAGCAGTGAGAGAGTCTCTTTAGCAGCTCCAGCCCCCCAGCTGGCTTCTGAGGCTAGGTAAATTAGCTTTTGTAATTTACCCAAAATGTGGAGTACCTTGGAAAGGTCTCAGAGTATCCTATTTTCACGTCCTTCTGTTAAACGTAGCTACACATTTTTTTTCCCCCTCACAGCTACACATATAGGACCTGTTCACTTTTTTCTTGAAAATAGGAACACAGAAGGTTAAGTCTATTACAGCAAGGTTTTAAATGTTATTCAGGAATTGCATGCACTGACACGGTATCTGTAATTACAGTAACAAATAGAAGCAGTTTTATCTAAAGGACTACCTTCTGCTACATTACCTAAACTACACTTCATACATTTGAAGATATCTAATAAAATACAGGGAGCAGCAGGAATAATCTTCTTCAGGAAAAATCCTCCAGCAAAGGATTATCATTTGCACTATCGTTAAATGCAAAGTTTATAATTTTGCACTATTCCTTCAGATTTCGTATTTGTTTCAAGTTTAAATACAAAATTAGTACTTTGCTATTTTTCATTTCTTTAAGGTATTGCTTCAAAATGCCAATACTGTAATCATGAGGAAAAATAGAATGCATATCATGACTTTTTGTCTAAACTCCTTAAAATAGCTGAGCAAGTCGTCTCGTTAGGGTCTACTGAAGCCAATAATATTACACTCAATTTCTGATTTCCTGCAGTACTTTGTTTTGAAAATATATGTACAAACCCCATTATATTCTGATACCAATGATGTCGCTACATTGGGATCAAGAGCACATACTGCAGCAAGGCTGTAGCTTCTTAATATCGGGAGGCTGGCTGCATTGATCCCATCACTTCCTACTGTTCTGTAGATGTCAAACTGTTTATGAACATGTTCTCTGTAACAAAATTTAACAAACTAATCAGCCTATGCACCACTTTTTTTTTTTAAAAAACTTAATTTTAAGAAAATGGGGGTGATTTTATTAAATTGTCAGAGAGCAAACTTTATCAAATCATGACTCTGTAGTAATAATAACTATCATCTGCACTTCTAATGTCAAAGAGGTCAAGTCCGAATTCTCTCATGTTACATGTGAATGGTGTACAGGATCAAACAGAGTGGAGGAAACTTAACCCAGACCACATCCCCATGATCCCAGCTACAATTTCAATGCACAAACAACATTTTTTGTTCATCCACATGACTGACATTTTCAACAGCTTCTGAGAGGATAGTTTCAAACAAACCTCTCCTCACCATCATTGTCACCTACAGCCCAGATCTTTTCAGTTGGAGACAACCTGTTAAGATAGGAAAATTGCACCACTGATCTGATCTGATCAGGGAATGGCTGGCTGCCAAATAACTTGTGGCTAAGAGAAAGAAGCACCTCTAAAGTATTTTGCCACCCTCACTTTGTGAAACGGGAGTGCTGCAAAAAAGTCCTGCATGTAATTTCACACAGCCGTTGCTCTCTCCTCAGAGCAGCATCCAATCTATTTCCCAAAGAAGAGTTAACATCAGTAAATACGTTATCAGCTCAAAGTGCTTTTTGGTGCTTTGGTTGAAACTCTGTTTTTGTGTCTTATTTCCTTCCGTGAGCCAAAGTGAACAGCTGAAGGTACAAAAGCTGAGGTACATGCAGGGGAAGATTTTCCACACTGACAACGGAGTATTTTTGTAGCCCACGTATCTCAGGCTAGCATTCAAAGAGGACCTTATTTCAATTTAAAAAATAGCAGTTGTAACATGAATGAATAAATGTTTTACCTGTATTCATCCTGCGTAAACCGAGGAATTACTGAAGGCTGCAGTACAGCAATTTCTACAGTAGTGGTGTTGAACTTCACAGGATCCCCATCATCATACGCAATGACCACTAGCTATAAACAATACAGAAAATCACCTCTCTTAGTACAGGCAAGTTCATTTTGTATGTTGACTTGCAACAATACTTCTTGTATTTTCAGGGTCTAACAAGTCAGATGAGATTTTTCTTACACTGCGAATCATACATCGTATAAGAATAAAACATGGAGGAAAAAGGTGATAGCCATCCACAAGTTGAACCATCTGCTAAAAAGTTTACAGTAAACTGGAATTCATATACAACAGTCTTCTACAAAAGCCACTCCAAAGCACACTGCCAGCTTCAAGTACATTTTTCAGGGGATTCCTTTCACACCTAATCACAGACTGTCTTTACTTAGAACTCCAGAATCAATTTCCACTTCTTTAACAGTATATAGTTCAATTCTACATTTATGCAGTGGAATACTTTTTATTGAAAAACCAACTGTAATGCCCAACAAAGCAGAAAAACTCCTAGGTAAGAATTCTGTGTTGCGGAGATTAGTATTTAAAACTGAGGTCTGATATCAAAACAAAAAAATTAACATTACCTCCCCTCCAAAAAAATCCTCTTAGAAAAGAGATCTTCGGGATGCTAAAACACGGACAAGACCAGAAGACCTTCTCCAAAAGTGGCCTATTATAAATATTTTGCTTATTTGGTCTTTACTCATGTCTACTTGTTTATTTAATCTGTGCTTGTCTGCTGGGACAAACAGGTTCACCTGTTTTCGGCTTTCGTATGAAGGTAAGCTACCTGCTAGCCAAAAGGATGAGAGATCAGCCCCCTGCAGATGGAGTAATGGACAGTTCCCCAGTTTTCTTGCTCTCTAAACTTGTCCTCATTTCAGGAGATCACTGGATGGAGCAGGCCAGCACCTCCTTCCAGCAAAGGGTTTTCAAGTAATTTCTGCGAGTCCAAGCTATTCTCAGAATAGGCTGCTGAAGAGACAGCTTAAAACAAAAGGCGGCCGCCTTCTTCAGCCGATGTGTTAGGGAACTCGCCAGCGCAAGACACCGTAACTGCAGAAAGTATGTTAAAAATTGGCTGGAAAAAATTCACAGAAGATCCAGTGGCAGACACAAGCCCAACGGTCTAGATGCAAATACCAGCTCAAACTCTCCACACTGCTGATTTCCGGAGTCTTTTCTCTGCTGCTTCCCTAAGCATCCCTATTTTCTGAGAAGTAAAACTCTGCTAAATGTACCATTGCTCTGCTCTAATATAGAGCAGTCTTCATATAGAAATGCAGCCTCACGTCCATGTGCGCATCACCTGCGTGTTATGTATCACCGCTTCAGAAGACAGCCGCACAAAAGAATTCAGGAGAAGTATAAATACAAAGTGCAACAACAGAAAAGCTACACTCTGGTGATGTTAACCAAGAGATAACTCTCCTCCCCTTTGAGTTTTAATACATTAGTTAAAAATTGAAAAGAACTCAAATTAGCACTGTCTCCAATTCCTAAACCAGTAACAGCATTTCAACACTACTCCAGCTCACAATAGCGCTTGACGGGATATTCGGACGTGGAAAACAGTTGACAGCTTTACACCCTATAATGGAAAAGTATGCAAATAAACCTCTCTCTAATCCTCATTTCAAAAATAAATAAGTGAAAGAAGAAACAAAACCCACCTTCATGACCATACAGAAGGTGGGTAGTTTCCAAGTAGGGAAATTACATATAAATCCCCACACATTATAGATACTTTTTTGGAGGTGGTTTTTTGTTTGTTTGGTTTTGTTTTTTTCTCCTTACTGACATACTTTAATTTTCATTTTTACCTACCCCCTCCACTCATGGATTTAAGAGGGGAGGTCTGTCCCAATGATTTTGATTAAAATCATAACTTACTCCACCCTAACTACACTTGAGACTCTTCAGGAACAATAACAACACAATACTAATTTAAGTCTCCTAAAAGCAAATGTTTTTACATTACAGTCCTTGTGAACAGGAAGTCCCAAGCTATCCAGCTACGCAGTGACTTTCTTTGCAAGATACCTCGCCATTCGTACACAGTTCTCACAAAAGTGTTACGCTGACAGCCCTGTTGAAAGCAAAGAGATCAGCAAGGCAGCTTTCAAAAACTGAGGCTTCCTTCAGCTGCCTCCCTGTTTCTTCTGCCCTCCTAACAGGAGCAATCACGCCCATTCAAGAAGTTTCTGAAATTAAAAAGGCACGAAACGTGCCAGGAAGAAATTAAAGAAGTAAAGAAACCAACAAAATAAAAATTTCACATCTTTCTATGCACTATAAAGCAACGCAGAGAAACACGAAGGCAAAAGGAATTCCATCAAACGCAGGCAACATTTACCGACAATATACAGCTATCTGCGTTCATACCTTAAACACTGTACTTGGCTCTTCATTGAGGTTTACTCGGGTTACCACACGTCCTGAGTTTTCGTCCACGTCAAAAATGCTGGCACTGTAAGGAAACTGGACAACATCTACTTTGTATCGGACTCGACTTGCTGGTGTGCCCTGTAAGGCAAAAAAAAAAAAAA
>VZTL01069488.1:0-18605 GCA_013400535.1 Scopus umbretta | reverse complement strand
GGCCCCGGCAGCGCCGAAACCCGCCCCGCCGCCCCCCTCCGCGCCGGGGCCGGGGAGCGCATCCCGCGTACCTGAATCATCGCCTCGGCCTCTTCTTGCGCCGAGCGGCGACGGGGCAGGGGACGCAGCTCCCTCCCGTGGCACGCCAGGCTCGCCCGGCCGCCCATGGGGCACTCCGGGCCGCTCCTCGCCTCCCCGGGGCTCTGCCCGCTCCTCACCCGCCGCCGGCAGCCATAAGCCCCGCGCCCCTGCGCGGCCGGTGCTGGGCTTCCCTAGCCGGGCTGAGCTCCCCTGGCTGTCAGCCGCTCTCCCAGCTCCTTCCCTCTCCGCTTCCCCTTTTGTTACCGGGCTGCAGAGCTGACCAGACCGTGCCCCCTCCGGGGCCAGGACGACAAATCAGAGAGCCGGTGCCGAAAGCTGTCTCCAGCTGGGGAAACTTAGCCTTCCCTATCCTGGTGGGAGGGTTTTTGGATCACCGAGCGGTATGGATACAATAACAACGAAACTAGTAACTCGTAAAACAGCCTGCTTCGGAGGGTGTGCTGCTTTTGTGCAGAAGAAAAGCGAGCTTTCCAGCAATCTGTCACTGATTGAGCTGAGAGTACCCAAGTAACTTGAGAGAGAGAAATGGGTAAAATTGACACCAGGAATGACTTTGAAAACAATTTCAGAAGGGGAGAACCTACAGGAATTTCCTGCTTCTTTGTGTAATCTGCCCGCCTGTGTACATTAATGAAAATTAATTCCCTTTAGTTTTTATCAGAACTTATTTTCTCTGCCTGCAAGAGGATGTACACTGCTAAGGGGCAGGAAGGCTAACGTGCTGGAAGCACGGCACTGGAAGCTGAGAGACAGGGGTTCTGTTTCCCTCTTTGCCAAAGACATTCACTGTCCTGTGCAATTTTAAGTTTGCAGAAATGTACTGTAATTTTGCATGTTTAAATTCTTAGATCTCCAGTTTTAGGAAAGGCAAAGCTGCTTTACTCACAGTGCTGAGAATGCGTAGCTCCCACCAGGACCTAAGGGTGTAACACTGGCTAACACTTCTTACTATAATTAAGGGATCATGGACAAGGACTTTAAACTGTCTTCTCTTTGGGTTTCCAAGTTTCCTCCTCTGCAAAAAGGACATGGTACAAATCAGTACCTTCCTGCCTGTTATGCATCCTGAGAAGTTCAAGACACATTTACTTGACTGTCATGCTGTAAAAGATGTCTGTAACTGAACAGCAGAGAGAGTTCAAACATCTGAGTATTTCCAAACATTCGAATTCTAGTGTTCTAGCAAAAGCATCTTAAAATAGATTTGGAGGAACTGGGTCGATCAGTTTTGGTTTTCCTCCAGAAACAGAAGAGACGAGAAATCATTTCTGAACATTTGTGTTGTGATAACATCTGGCATGTTATGATTTAGGTCGAAACAATATGTCTTTTATACAGGTAAGAAGGAAAATTAATTAAATGGGTTTTAACACTACTATTTATTTATACTATGTGGATGTTCTAATTAAGTACTTGGTTGCCATTATGCCAGGCACTCAACTTCATAAAATGAGTTGATCTTGTGCACAAAGTTCAGGTATACACTGAGTAGCCTACATGGGGTCGTTTCTGGGCTGTCAGTTTATTTTCACTGCATAAATCTTCCCATGTTTCTTCCCCTGCCCTCCATTGCCTGAACTCTGTGTTCAAAGAGTCTGAATGCACAAATGGGTTATTTCTGCAGGATGAGGACTAGATTAAGGGAGAAAGGGTCATTGTACAGGAAGAGCTATTCTTAGATAACTTGAAGGTCTGGTATTGTCACGTAAGCCTTTCCTTGAGAAGTCACAAATCATGACTAATGAGCTGTATCTGAAATATCCCAAACTGACTGAAGTCATAATATGGGAATGTGTATGTGTAGGTGACTTCTGTGAGCTGGTCAAAAGCAACCTCTCCAAATGGGAGTCATACTGGCTCATCCACTCTAAGGGGAGTTCATCTGGTCTTTGTTGACTGATCCACAAATAAAAGGCAGGAAGAGGAGAGAACTTCAGTCAGTATTATTACTGTGACAGTATAGGAATTACTATCAACACGTTTGAAATCCCTCTGAAGAAATGAAATGGTATAAATGTGGAAATGTTAACCCTTTCTGAAAGACTTTTTACTGTTCTACCTTACTTTAGTGCTTTGACCCTACTTTTAATTACCGTCATCTTCTAAATAAGACTTGGTATGTGTGAAACAGTTTGCAAAGCTTAACTAATCAAGCCAACGTTTTGTATGGCTCTGCTGTTTGTTCTGGTATTGTTTAAAAAAAACAGTATTTTTTTCTCAAAACCAAAGTAGAATCAAGAATTAGAAGGGGACAGAGTCATGCTGCTGGTAGATAACTAAGGTAGCTTTCTTGACTAGTGCTATCACTTTCCTTTGTATATAGATTCTGCAAATGCAGCTGGGCAGCTTGTCAGCAAACCTTGCAAAAGAGATGACAGAACTTTATTACAACTTTCTTTAACAGAGGTAACCAAGAACATTTTGGGACTCAAATGCCAAGTTCCCCTCTGGGTTAGTCCTTGACTCTGGCACCTTTTTGCAAAAATATTCAGTGCTTATTTCTTCATATTAGAAGGGAGTTTTATCTGTGTGTTCCACAAAGTGGTGACCCTGTCCTTGACACATTAAATGCTTTCAACTTCCATTAATTGGTAATTCAGGGCACTCCTTACCACAAACCTGATCCAGTGCAGTACCTGCAAAGAAAAGGGTGTCTTTTTAAAGAAAGTAGTAACTGTGGTTTCATTTATAGGAGTGGCAGGCAAGCATTAATGACCCATCATTATTTAAGCAAGTAGGAATGGAAGAGTTTCCTTAACTATTCAGTCCCTCTCCTACTTCCTCCACCATTGTTAGTTGTTAGAAGAGATGGGTTTCAGCCTTGTCACTAGTAAGACTAGAGGGAGGTTGGGGAAAGAAGTAATAAAAAATGAACAGATGTGTAGTGATTTCAAATTAACTAACTGTGCCTAAGATGTTGATAATTTCCTAGAGAATAATGACCACAGCCCAAGGCATGTTAGCATTAAGTCTGCCATTAACTCTCCAGGAAATGCACTGGTCAAAGTCATTAAAGAAATTTTAGCCACTTATTTGGTGAGAGAGCAATTAGTCAGGCAAGAGGAACATTTTCCTTGTGCCGTTATTTTTACTGAGCAGCACAAAAATGATATTAATTTCATGACTCTGCTTCCATGTTGAAACATCTACAGAGAAAAAATGGATTGCACAGAAGTTATTCAAAATTATTTCAAAAGTCAAGGGAATTTTTTAGCATTGTTGCAGTGGGAATAGGAGCAGCTCCTAAATTTTGCACATATTGTCAGGGTTGTGCAATTCTCAGCCTTCTGTTCTTCAAATACTTAGCTTCCCTCTGTACTGAACAGTTTTGTTATTCCAGTGTATGACTGCCAAAAGACTCCCATTAGCCATAGCAATATGTGTTAACAGGCTGTTTCTTATTATTCATATTATCTGGACATAATAAAAATTATGTTTTTAGAAGAAAAATGTCAGCCAGCTCATTCTGCTTGGGCTGACAAAGAATAATTATTAAATAGGATAGATCANCCTGATGTTCAGAGGGAACCTCCTGTGTTTCAGTTTGTGCCCATTGCCTCTTGTCCTGTCACTGGGCACTACTGAAAAGAGCCTGACTGTCCTCTTTGCACCCTCCCTTCAGGTATTTATAGACATTGAGAGTATTACCCTGAGCCTTCTCTTCTGCACGCTGAACAGTTCCAGCTCTCTCAGCCTTTCCTCAATGGGGGGATGCTCCAGTCCCTTAATCATCTTCATGGCCCTTCACTGGACTCTCTCCAGTATGTCCATGTCTCTCTCTTACTGGGGAGCCCAGAACTGGACACAGTACTCCAGGCGTGGCCTCACCAGTGCTGAGCAGAGGGGAAGGATCACCTCCTTCAACCTGCTGGCAATACTTGGTCTAACACAGCCCAGGATACTGGTAGCCTCCTCTGCTGCAAGGGCACATTGTTGGCACGTGTTCAACTTGGTGTCTGCCAGGACCCCCAGGTCCTTTTCTGCCAAGCTGCTTTCCTGCTGGGTGCCCCCCATCNGTCCCTCTCCTACTTCCTCCACCATTGTTAGTTGTTAGAAGAGATGGGTTTCAGCCTTGTCACTAGTAAGACTAGAGGGAGGTTGGGGAAAGAAGTAATAAAAAATGAACAGATGTGTAGTGATTTCAAATTAACTAACTGTGCCTAAGATGTTGATAATTTCCTAGAGAATAATGACCACAGCCCCAGGCATGTTAGCATTAAGTCTGCCATTAACTCTCCAGGAAATGCACTGGTCAAAGTCATTAAAGAAATTTTAGCCACTTATTTGGTGAGAGAGCAATTAGTCAGGCAAGAGGAACATTTTCCTTGTGCCGTTATTTTTACTGAGCAGCACAAAAATGATATTAATTTCATGACTCTGCTTCCATGTTGAAACATCTACAGAGAAAAAATGGATTGCACAGAAGTTATTCAAAATTATTTCAAAAGTCAAGGGAATTTTTTAGCATTGTTGCAGTGGGAATAGGAGCAGCTCCTAAATTTTGCACATATTGTCAGGGTTGTGCAATTCTCAGCCTTCTGTTCTTCAAATACTTAGCTTCCCTCTGTACTGAACAGTTTTGTTATTCCAGTGTATGACTGCCAAAAGACTCCCATTAGCCATAGCAATATGTGTTAACAGGCTGTTTCTTATTATTCATATTATCTGGACATAATAAAAATTATGTTTTTAGAAGAAAAATGTCAGCCAGCTCATTCTGCTTGGGCTGACAAAGAATAATTATTAAATAGGATAGATCAATCTGTGCCAATTTTGAACAGAGCTCAATCAACAGTGTTTCATGAAAGGAATAATACATTGCATTTAATGCATAATGCTTTAAATAGCACAATCTAAGAGTGAAGCAAAAATAAGAAGGAATGTGCTCTTCTATAACACTTCACATTTTTCAAAGTCTGCACAAACAGTACTGCTTTTTGGTAAGGAATTTAGAGGTAGTGTCCAGTTATAAAGACTGAAGAAACTAAGTACTCTCTTCTGGAGGAGGTGAAATGGTACCTCAGCTATGCAGAGCAGTACTTAGACCCTCTGACACCAGTAGAACGACAGTGATGCACTGATGTCGGTCACAAGCCCTGAGTCTGATAACAGTGCAAGAGCAGCACTGCTGTTAATAATTTTTCCAAAGTGCTGTTTTTTCCTGAGAAAGAATGTGAGCACGCAGACTTGAGGGGAAATTAGGTTTATCATATTTAATATTTCCAGAGTGAATTCCAGACTCAGTATAATCATTAAATACTAACTTATCACAGGATCACAGAGTGGTTGAGATTAGAAAGAACCTCTGGAGGTCATCTGGGCCAACCTTCTTGATCAGCCAGGGCCACCTAACATCAGTTGCCTAGGACCACATCCAGACAGCTTTTGAATATCTCCAAGGATGGAGACTCCACCACCTATCTGGGCAACCTGTCCCAGTGCTCAGTCACCCTCACAGTAAAAAAGCAGTTCCTGATGTTCAGAGAAAACCTCCTGTGTTTCAGTTTGTGCCCATTGCCTCTGGTCCTGTCACTCGGCACCATGGAAAAGAGCCTGGCTCCATCCTCTTTGCAGCCTCCCTTCAGGTATTTATAGACATTGAGAGTATCACTCTGAGCCTTCTCTTCTGCACGCTGAACAGTTCAGCTCTCTCAGCCTTTCCTCAATGGAGGGGTGCTCCAGTCCCTTAATCATCTTCATGGCCCTTCACTGGACTCTCTCCAGTATGTCCATGTCTCTCTCTTACTGGGGAGCCCAGAACTGGACACAGTACTCCAGGCGTGGCCTCACCAGTGCTGAGCAGAGGGGAAGGATCACCTCCTTCAACCTGCTGGCAATACTTGGTCTAACACAGCCCAGGATACTGGTAGCCTCCTCTGCTGCAAGGGCACATTGTTGGCACGTGTTCAACTTGGTGTCTGCCAGGACCCCCAGGTCCTTTTCTGCCAAGCTGCTTTCCTGCTGGGTGCCCCCCATCGCATGGGGTTGTTCCTCCCAGGTGCAGGACTTTGCACCTCTCTTTTTGAACTTCCTGAGGATTCTGTCAGCCCATTTCCCCAACTTGTTGAGGTTGTTCTGGATGTCAGCATGCCCCTCTGGCCTATATCAGCCATTCCTCCCAACTTTGCATCATCCTGAGTGTATGCTCTGCCCCATCATGCAGATCACTAACAAAGATGTTAAACAGGACTGGAGTATTGACCCAGTATTAACTCCTGGGGTACACCACTACTTACCAGCTACTTACTCCTCCTTTGTGCCACCAGTCACCACCCTCAAGGCCCAGCCATTCAGCCAGTTTTCCATCCACCTCACTGTCTGCTCATCCAGCCCCTACAGCAACAGCTTAAAGGGTATAAGGCTCTTCTGGGAGACAGTTTCAGAGGCCTTATTGAAGGCCCAGTAGAGGTTAAACACTCCTCTCCCTTCATCTACCAGGCATGTCAGTTCATTGTTGAAGGTTATCAGTTTGGTCAAGCATGACTTCCCCTTGATGAAGCCATGCTGACTGCTCCTCAGGAGTTTCTTGTCCTTCATGTGCCTGGAAATGGTTTCCCAGGGATCGAGGTGAGGCTGACCAGCTTGTAGTTCCCTGGCTCCTCATTCTTGCTTGTCTTCAAGATAGAAGAGACATTTTCTTTCCTCCAGTCTTTGGGCACTTCTCCCAGCTGCCATGACTGAGCAAAGACTATTGAGAGTGACGTTGCAATGACATCTGCCAGCTCCCTCAGCACTCCTGAGTCCTTCCCATGGATTTATCTCAACAAAAGTTACTATACATTACACTGGTTGGGTCTGGTATCAGCAACATTTTATGCTGATAGCAGAGCTCTGCCATGGTGGGGCTGATACCCTGGCTATCCTAATCAGGTTCCAGATCTGAATACAGCATGAGTATGAGGGAGGTAGAATAAAATCAGCCTGAATCTCATCTTGACACACATGGGTGTACATAATGGTATATTAGAGCCAGGAATGGAAAGTTGCCCATGACAAGCATAGCGTCCTTATATCATCAAAATTCCTCTAATTCTGCTCTTCCTCTTACAAATAATATTATTACTGAGATACTTTTTAAAACTGAGCTTTGTTTAGACAAAAACGTAATTCCCATCAAGAACTAAGAACTGAATCTCTATGGCCCCCTTATCCAAGACCTGTGACCAGCATGTGCAAATAAACTAATTCCTGTGGATTGTTTTGGAGAAAGAACTGAACAAATTTCACATGTCAAAAAGAAACACTCTGGCTGTTCTCTTATCTCTATCCACTACCTCCATTAGCCTCTCCTTTTGATACCCCAAAAATAAAACCTAACCACAAGAATTTTCCCCCCAAAGGGGCCAGTATTAAAAGGCTTCAGAAAAGATGTCGTTTTATCGTGCTCTGCTGTACAGCTGCAGGAACACCCCCCTTTCCTGCCTTGCCATCCAATTATGGGGGAAACACTGCTCCTTTACCCCAAGTCAAAAATGTGGGAGGTCAAAAAAGGACAGACAGGTGTAATCTGCAACAATTTCACTATGTCTGGGAAACATAACAAAAAGATCTTAATAATGTTTTATAAATCCCAGTATATGTGCCTGTAAAGATTAGAAAGAAAAGGGGGTTATGCTAAACCATTAGTTATGTCTTTAACTCTCCCACCCCAAATAAAGCCTCACCCTGAAAGTAAATAAGCTAAGAGTATCCTCTTTTGTCAAAAGCCACTTTACAGTGGGACTCACCCAGCACAAAGAGAAAGGCAAACCTCTGCATAAATGCAGATCTGAATAAGAATTGTTCAGGTTTTGTGTTTGTTCTTAAATCAGCTTAGCTATTCATGAAAAGTAAGAACACTAACTTAAAACTTACTTTGTTATAATGATGAAAACATTAGCCAAAAACTCTGGTGGTATCTTGAAAAGAAAGGAAAGTTAAAAAAGCCCAAACATGTTACATAACTGTGCTGGATTTCCAAGAAAAACACACAGCCATACAACAGACAGTTAATGTCTGCAAAATTCCAGGTTGTGGGTTTTTTTTTTTTTTTTTCAAATGCCCTCTGGGGCCAATTTAATACTTTCCAGACCCTTCTCCCTCCCACCCCTACTTGCTAAAAAACAGCAGTGAAATACCAGGAAATGGTCCTCAGCTGTGGTAATGTTTTCCTTTGCCCCATATTCAAGCTTTTGAGCTGATCCCCAGTCCCTCTGCCCCAGCCGTCTGGGGCTTTTGGCATTCCAGGAGGAGGCAGGTGACTTGGGCTTGCTCTCTGCCAGGCTTTTGTCACTCACAGCCGAGCTCAGCTCTGCAGGCTGCCTTCAGAAAAAAATAAAAAACCTGTATGCAAAGAGTGGCTCTGCAGAACTGGGTACAGTTTATATAAGCAGCTCCTCCAGCCCCTTGCAAGACTGTCTCCCCACTCCTAAACATACTATCAAAACCACTCTTCCTCCTAAGTGTATCATCAAAAACACCCTTTCCAAAGACATTTGCTTGCTTACACCAAAGGAAAAAGAAAAGCTGTGTTTGATATGTTTATCCTGTTATTTTTAAAGAAAAAATATTTGGTTCTACTCAAAGGTATTTAGCTTTTATGGTCTCCCATGGTTTGTTGAACAGGTGATAAGATACATGGGTCCAGAGCAGCACTGCTAATTAAGAGGAGGAAGGAGAGAAAAGTGAGATTTCAAAGTAAAACAGAAGTAGTTTTTAAGGACAAAGTATATGCGTTATACTGCAGGTCCCAAACTGCAAGTGCTTACATGTGTGTGTAATGCTGCTCTTGAAGTAGGTTCCAGTGTAAGCAATCCTGCCAATTTAATTTGTGTGTATTCAAGTGTCTCTTTTGTAAAGCTGTCAGGCAGGGTCCTTGATGTAGACAGCAGAAAAACTACCAGCAATGGGGTCCAACTATGAAGGCTGCAACCTTAACCTTTGAAAGTCACTATTTCTCTGCTTTCAGTCACTCTGGAGTATAAGCAGCAAGTTTGTCTGTGTTACTCTTTCTTGCCACCAGCCCCCTCTCAAGTGTCACAACTAAAGAGGCCTTGTCCTCTCGACACTTTGCCATCTTCAAGTGAATTCCATACCAACCAAGTCTTCACCACTGTGTTTCACTTCTCCGGAAAAATAGATGGAGGAAAGAGAGCTTGACCCATGCCAGACCAAAGTGTGCACACTCATCACTTCAGTTGGCTGGTTCTGGAGCCTTGAGCCACGCAACACTCATGCCTGTGAAAACTAATTTTTATGTGAATGCACATGGGCTGGCTCAAGGGATAAAACTTGTGCCCCCTCCAATTTTACCCTTGTCTTTTCCTGTCTTTGTAGTTTTGCATCTAAGTCCCTCTGACTCATGCAAACCAATGTGGTTGTACTCTCTGTTCCTATAATCCATATGCTCCTGAATTCTCCCAGATCTCTCACCTGCCAATGCAAGGTCTTGCATTGCAGACACAAAAACTCAAAGTCAGTTGACGTAAGGCATCAGGAGAGACTATAGCAGGCTAGGTTAAAGATGGATGTGCCAAGCTAAAAGCAGTCGTGATGGTTTTGGCTGGGATAGGGTTAATTTTCTTCATAGTAGTTAGTATGGGGCTATGTTTTGGATTTGTGCTGGTAACAGTGTTGATAATACAGGGGCATTTTAGTTACTGCTGAGCAGTGCTTACACAGAGCCAGGGCCTTTTCTGCTTCTCACCCCACCCCACCAGCGAGGAGGTTGGGGCTGCACAAGAACCTGGGAGGGGACACAGCCAGGGCAGCTGACCCCAGCTGACCAAAAGGGTATTCCATACCATATGAGATCATGCTTGGCATATAAAGCCGAGGGACTGAGAAGGAAGGGGTGGGGTGATGTTCAGAGTGATGGTGTTTGTCTTCCCAAGTAGCTGTTACACATGATGGAGCCCTGCTTTCCTGGAGATGGCTGAACACCTGCCTGCTGATGGGAAGTAGTGAATGAATTCCTTTTTTTCCATTGCTTGTGTGCATGGCTTTTGCTTTACTTATTAACACTGTTTTCATCTCAACCCATGGGTTTTCTCACTTTTATGCTTTCTCATTCTCTCCCCCATCCCACAGGTGGGGAGTGAGCAAATAGCTCTGTGGTGTTTAGTTGCTGGCTGGGGTTAAACCACAACAGCAGTCCATGTCTTTTAGCTGCTTCAACTTTAATAAACTCCTAGTGCAACTAATATGTTAGAATACAAGTTTTGCAGACAAATGAGGAAAACAAATGGGGATATGCTTCAAAGTCAAACAAGCCCCCTGCTCCCATCCCCCCCATAATCTTAGTACTGCAAAAATCTCAGAACTGATCTGACTGTGTAACTGCAGCTTGGGACATTTACTCACCACTACTGGAGCAGCAATGCCAATAATTCTTTAGTTACTTTATTCCCAACTACTGCATTGCAATTTCTAGGACATATTCAAATTTCCATTTGATAAAAGTTAAGTCATTATTTCCTCTACTTGGACTCTGTCAAATAGCCTAATTAGGCTTTTTTGCATATGCTAAAAGTATCAATAACCAATCAGGCTATGTGAAGAATGAGTTTTCTATCTCATGGAGGCTATCCATAATTTCTAAATTTGCCTGGATTCCAAATGTAAAAAAAAGCAAACGAACTACTATGCTCAAAAATCTCCATTAAAAAAGAGCCAAATTTTTATATATACATCTTGGGGATGGGTCTCAAAATATCTTTTTTTTTTTTTTTTCAGCAGAAACAAACACTGTCTTTTGTTTTTGATTTTTTAATCCCCAATGGTAAAGTCAAAGAAAGTGAAAAGTATTTCCAAAAATAAGAAGTTAAAATGCTGAACTGAAAAAGTCCAAAGTCAGAACTGAAGTTCCCAAATAAAAATTTGAAAGAAATACCTACTTTTATTAAACATTTAATTTAAAATATAACCATGTATGCTCACACAGCAGGACCTTGTCAAAGTTTTACCTTCTAACTTTGTACAAAATTTATTGTCTTAAAACTTTAAGGGTGGAAAGATTAATTAAAAATTAATGATTATAGGCAAACTAAGTTTTTCCAGACAGACTGTGTCTAGATCTAAAACAAAGAAATAATTAAGATTTTGAAAGATTAAAGTTTTTTCTCCTCAGCTGCTCTAAGACATAGAGACTAATAAGAAGAAACAGTTAGTTGCAAGAGTCCATACAAATTCCTTAATGCATCTAATTTTAATCTGGCAAGCTTCACATTAGGGGGTCACATCCTGCATCCCTTGTTCCCGCCTTGTTCCACCAAAAGCTCATTGAAGTTTCCCTGCAATGCTGAACGACCAGATTCTCAGAATGTTTAGATATCTGGTTGAGTGCAAATACTAAGCAACATATGGAAGTGAGTTTGTATTTCTTTGTTCAGTTGTCATCAAAGATAGATTGGGGTCAACCACCTAAGATTTACGTTCCTTGCAATGATTAATACAGACTATGTTTTTCCTGCATGCCTGTAAGGAAAACAGGAATTTAAGAAGGTAATAAAGCCAGAAGTCTGTAGAAAATAGCCTTGCTGCATCTCTTATTACAGTATCTTCTGAAAATTTGTTTGGAAAGTAGTAAAACAATATTAGTAAACAAAAAGATTAAAGTTTCTGTTTCCTTTTCAACAGTTGGCCAATTGAGTTTTATTAGTGGTCATCAGTAGATACTTGTAAAAATTGTATTACTAGGGAGGGCTTAGACCTTCTGAAAATTGGACCACTTGTTAAGATGTCTGGTTTTAATCATCCCAAATTTTGCGTTGAACCTATCTAGTCTCATTTCCTATTTTGTGAAGTTGGTATAATGCTGCAGTATCTTTCACACAGCTAATACAGTTGAATGAATCAACAATCATTGTTTCTGCAACTCTTTGAAAATTCCAAATTAAAAAAATACTCTGTAAAAACAAGAGCTAGTTACTCTTGCAAATCCATTAAGATGCATCCTTATGGATCCGATAGTAGTTTTTAAATCTGTGTGGCCCAAGTGAGGTAGAGATGGGATGAGGGGAAGTAGGTTCAAAGGGTGTATCTTTTGTTAGTTTCTTATTCCTTAAGACCTCAGTCCTCCTACCATTAGTGTGTGTAAACATTAGTATGAACTAAAGCTTCTGTGAACACATCAAACAGAAGAGGATGCTAGCTAGCATACTGTTCAGCAGTGTAAAGTTTTCTTGGAGCCCAGGTGATAGCAATTTTGCCTGTTGCCTGTACTGTAATACACATAATAATAAGCCCTCTCCTACTGTGGCTTCACCTGAGGTTAAATTCACTCCAGTGCAAAAGATAAAATGCAGACAGCAGAGGCTTAAAGAACCCATCTGCCAACACATTAGATGCACCTACACCATACATAAGACCTTCTGGTTTATAAAAATGACCGTGTCATCTGATCTTCTGTTGGAATGCAATTTCCAGCAGGTCACAAGAAGAATCTCATTTTGCAGATGCATGGCCATATCAGATCTATGTTGCAGTCCTATCACCAACAAAATTTACTTGCAGACCTTTTGTTCTTCACAAAGTGGTAAGATGTATGGCTACGTGCTCCAGACCACACACATGGAGTACTACCAGAGAGATTCCCCTCCTTGCTCCCAGAACCAGAATGAGCAAAAACAAGTTATAAAAGATTCATGTGGTGAAACATGGCAATATTTCAGAGAGGAAAAAATACATGAGATTATAAGAATTCGCAAAAGAATGATGCACTTTTGCAAGAATACCTTGGAGGCCAATGAAAGAACCAGTGTTATTTTGTTGGATTCTTCAGGCAAAACTAAAGCTGTCACTTTTGCCTTTTTAGTACACTAAAGCACAGATATCCCAAAGGCCCGAGTCTTAACCATAGAAAGTTTTAATAATAAATGACATACTTGTGTTCATCTGTACAAATGCTTTGCAAGGGCAAATCTCAAAGGAA
This sequence comes from Scopus umbretta, assembly GCA_013400535.1. Lineage (NCBI taxonomy): Eukaryota > Metazoa > Chordata > Aves > Pelecaniformes > Scopidae > Scopus > Scopus umbretta. The sequence goes on along the minus strand of VZTL01069488.1, from coordinate 5,593 downwards.
GCAAGTAAAGAGTATGTACTATAATAGCAACACAGTGTATAAGAACAATGGTCATCAAACTATGCAAAAATTCACTGTTGTATTTAAATAACTTGCAGAGGGGAGGTTAAGACCAGGACAGGCCCTTATGCTTATAAGCAGCTGTTCTTAATTTGCAAGAAACTGTAAACAGTTTTTAGTGTCCTAAGCAAAACAAGTAGTGAGGGCTTAAGTACTCAAAGCAATGTCTGTTCTTGCCTTTCTCCTCAAATTTAGATATTATTTTTTCTAAATGAAACCATCAGTGTTTTCTATCCTAAGTGAAAATTCCATGGGATTCTCCGGCAGGGAGAACAAGATCACTAAGCTCTGCTACATTGCCTCCTGAATGGTAGACCTGAACATCCTTCTGGGCATTAAGAATTCTGGCAGGCACCTGCAAAGACTCCTGGAAAACCAGCACAAAATATCTCTGCACTGGAGTATCCAATCAGCTACTAATTCTGTGGGTCCTGGAATTAGTGTGCCCCGCTGAGGGAACTGAACTGCTCCTTCACACCTCAGAGGTGTGAGCTAACCCTTTTCTTTTTATCTGAAGAAGGGAAAGAGGAAGGGGCACATACATCTATCTCTCTTAAATTAAATGTCTCCTTTTGGGTTTTGGGGAAAGGGTTTGCATCTTAACCTGCACTAGACATCTGTATTTAGGCAGATGAATTGCTTCCCTAGAAGCTGTCACAGTCCCATGTCAGTCCTTAGGCCTGACTGTGGAGCTGGACTGTAGCCCTGTTTTCCACATGTAATTTCACAAAGCAGGCAGTTCCTGCAGTTTATAGTACACAATTCTGAAGCTTTCACATTCTGATTTTCTTAACAAATGCATCTGCTTAATTTAAGTACCAAATTAAAAACTATTTTAAAAGATTTTAAATATTTGTATGTGTATATATATTTAGAATCTAATATTTATGGGAAAGGATTGTCATTTCCTTATGTATCAATAAATTGCATAGCACAGTGATCTTTCACTGGAACCTTTAAGTCTTTTTAAGATCTAAAGGGAAAAAATGAATAGATACTGTTACAAATTAGTCCAGTTTATGTGTTTGCAATGGAGTCAGTGGGTATAGTACTGATTTTGCGCAAGTGTGAACCTGAACTATTTCCACTAGTTTTTGTGCATTCTGGATTGCCATTGATGGCAGTAGAATCTCACCTTTACATTTTCATATTCAATACTCTGAACATCAAAGGTTTATATTTATCTTAAATTGTTTATTTGTAATTAGTTACTAATTATAGCCTTTTGAAACAGAGTATCTCCTTGGCTTGCTGAAGGCCTATGCAGAAAACCATGATCTTTTCAGTAATTTGGTTTTCTGCCTAGGATTATTCAGCTTCTTTTACTTAACCAAATGGAAAAATACTGGAAAAATGCCTAGAAATTACAATTAAAAGTCTTTCATCCAGTTGTCTACAGAAAGAAATAATTTCATGGATGATAAGGTAAGTCCCATATAATCAGGGTCTACTTTATAACCCAAACTAAAGGTTTTTAAGCTATATAGGCTACTCTAAATGACAATCTGACATTTAATAATAAGCCATAAATAGCTAATTAATGTCAGGACTTGATTTTTTTTCCAACACTTTTGTCTTTTAAGAAGAATAAGACCACCCATCCAGACAGCACTTAAGCACTTGAAAGAATAGTTGTAGTTTCTTTCGTACAAATAAATAGGAAGAACAATAAATCTAATTCAGAAAAGGATAATTAAATGATTAAAAGCAGGTCTAAGCTTCCATACAACAAAACTGAAAGGGCTAAGGGACAGGAATCTTATCCAAAAAATGGGTGATAAAACTACCAGTGACTGCACTGAAAACAGGATCACGCTTGAAATTTTGCACAATTTTCCCATTTGATCACTTCTACTAATGCCAGTGATAAAGCAGGAATCTGATCAGAATTCTTAATCTCCTGCTTCCTCTTCTTGCTTATTAATTAGAAACAAAGTCCACTTCCAGTTACATATTTTATGGTATTTACCTTATTTTTATTTTTCTTGCATTGTAAACTGGGAAGTTTTTCAGAAACTTGTGAAAACATATCACATAGAGGTTAAGACTTAGCCAACCTGTATGGAGTCAGATGTATCTAAGCTTTCACATCCTGTTTCCTATGTTTACTTAACAAACAATGGCCTATGGAAAAACAGGGTAAACCCAGGAGTGGTGCCATCTGTCTCACACTGGAAGAAAATGTGCTTCAGTGACCATGTATCCTCACCTGCCTTGAAGATTGTCAGAGTCCCCTCAGGCACAGCTGGGAAACTAAAGCTGTGGGGAACTGACTTGCTCTAACACAACTGCTGCTGGACAAGAGGTCTGATACAAACAGAATTTATTTAACTTCTTCAAAGCACAGGGCTGAGTTTTAAAACATTTCAAAGGCCCGTCCCAAGTGGTTACAATTTTTTCTTGTGAGTTCTCAGTATCCTAACATATTAAGAATAGGTTTTATATAGGGTAGGAATACTGATACAAGAGAGGGCAGGTCCAAAATTTTCTACCAGATTATTTCCTGATAGAGAAAGTACATTTTAGCTTTGCTGATTTTATCCAGTGCTATGTAGCTTGGAATAAAGTATTTTGCTTTAGACTGATTTGGCCTAAAGTGAAATATTTCTGCTTAGCACCTATTTCATGCTATTTCAATGTTAAACATTGGTCATACGTTGACACACAGGAATTGTGTGCCACTGCTTGTCCTCTCTTGGCCTAGGCACTGGTGTCCTGTAAGAATCTCCTCTGAGCTGCAAGAATTCAGCAGTAGGTTCACTCCCATCCAGAAAGTTTTATTGCTTGGATTTTTCTAAGACCAAAGGTCATATCCAACTGGTCAGTCTTGTCCAAAATTCTGCACTGAGACTTTATGGTTGGAAACACATAATACAAAGCCAACTGAGAAGTCAAGGTCACAAGTATGTTATCTCATTAAACCAGTGAACTATTTTTTTTTTCCTATTTTTCTCTAGTTGATGGTGTGGCAAAGCTAATAAACTTCTTACAATAAAAATTCGAAGATTCTCTGCTTTCATCTATTTTTCATTAACAATAGTTTCAAGAAAATTTTTCTACAGGCATTTAGTACTGCTCTACCTCTGGTCCAGATGAAGTCAATAAGAGTTTTTACTACTGATTTCCACAACAGCAGAGTTATGCCAACAATTAATACATTTGACCACTCTTCTGTTACAAAAATAAGCTAGTAATTTTTAAGAATCTGTGTCTAAAGATTAGAAAGACTTTAAAGCATTGAATTTTATAGATGGGCCTATTTGCTTCAAGCACTTTATCTGTTTTTATTCTCTTCTTGCAATGCCAGTTAAAACCAGTCTTCTCTCTTTCCAAGTTACTGCTCAGAAGGAAAATGAATACACAGAGTCAGAAAAAAATCTCTGGGCAGTTGTGCTGGCTACCGACAGCCACAACAGAAGCACAAGGGGTGTAACATCTGGGGCTTCACAACCCCCTCAAGATCTGGTTGATCTTGCACCATCAGTGCTTGGTTTCTCTGTGCTGTAAGCTGCTTTGCTTTGAATTTAGCAGACATATAGGCAGAGCAATCAAGGAAGGAGGAGAATCTTTAAAAACACCAAAGGCAAGACAGTAATGCAGAAATAGTACTAAAATCTTTAAAGGGACTTGCAGCTTTCAGATGTATTTTAGCCATTCAGCAGGATCAGGGTACAAGACTAGATGTTGAAGGAAAGCCTTTGGTACGCTATATAGATGCACAGATGTCAGCAAATTTGCTTCAAGCCAAATTACAATCTGCAACTTTTTCCAAAGGTTCCTTAGATTGCTCCAATTGTTGAGCAGGCTGTTCTCACCATTTGGCATCCTTGCACAATTAATATATTTTCTATCTAGTTGTATTATACAAGTTCCTGATGGGTCATTCAATAAGATCACCCTTATAATGTATAATGTCTATTTCAGGCTATGAGATGCCATTTCTTATTAGTCATCAGTGATAAATATTCATTTGGAGTGAGGGTTGTATGCCATAAAAGGTACCATTGCTGGAGTTCATGTCTGTCCACTGAGAGATAAATGAACTGGAAGAATAAATCTTTTTAGCAATGTTACAGCTGTTTATAAATTCCACTGGAGACAGTCAGACTTGTAGACTAAAGAGAGAGCTGAATGCTCAGCAGAGCAGCCTAAGATGTCAAAGAGCTCGGTTCACATTAATCCCTTGGCCTTTTCTGTGTATCTCAGGACTAAGAAGGACAAAAGGAACTCACCATTAAAAATGTTTCATAAAGCGTGGCAAGGCACAATGCCTCATCTTATACTGTATGCAGTTTAAAGCATCATATGAAGTGTGGCAGATCTCTTCTGGAGAGCTGTTGCCTTCTGTATGCATGTTAAAGAATCATGCTATTGTACCACTTGTACATTAAATCAAATCAATATTTTCCCCAGTTTTTAAAGTTGTGAAAATTCCACTGTGCTTGAATCCAAATATTACTAACAGGTAAGGAGAGTTGTTATTATTGTTCAGTTATTGGAAAAAATAATATATAGCAAAAACTCCTTGAAGCTGAAGCATTATAACAGAAAAATTAAAACAGACTGAAAGGCACAATCCCAATTGAACCTGGGATTTTATTCAAGTGAAATTTTACCTTTTTATCAGCTTTTCTTTGGACTTAAGGGATGTTGAAAAGAGGCAGGCATTAGGTTTTTTTTCTTTTGTTTTGAAATACTTCTGGTATATCCCCCTACTACTGCCCTCTCAAAAACATCTGCCCCCTTTCTCTCTTCACAGATAAGCCACTCATTTGACAGACTAGACTTGTAATGATCTGTCCAAAAACTGTCTGTAAGTACTTTAGGAGAAAAGAATAGGAAATGTCGATGCAACTTGAAAAGTCAAAACATTGATACCTGAAATATAAGTTTACTTCCCAGTCATCTTACATGTAAATGAAGTAAACAGTTGAAGTGCATTATGGCTTCAAAGCAAAATCTTAAAGCTATGCATTAAGCAAAGTACATATGGCTGGGGCTGGACCTTTAATGCTCATTGTCATCAATCATGGTGCTTATCTATTTTGAGGACCTCTAATGACTCTGCTGGAACACTGGCACCTTGTTGCTCCTGATGATGTGGGCTTTTGCATGAGGGAAGCTCTCAGTTTAAGTAGTCACCACCTGGGTAGTGCAGCCATTCAGCAAACAGCCTCTGTTAAAGGTTGGTTATAGATGCTGGCTTGGTTTGAGAAAATCTATTCATGCACCTGGAAGGGCAGTTACACTGTCTGAAAGTCCACACGCTGGCAAGGCCTTTCTATAAAAGAGACTCAATTAAAGAGCCTGCCTATGGCTGTGACTAAATAAGCACTTGAAATGATTTGCCAGCCCACCAAATACTGCCTTTCCAGCAGAGTGAAAATTATTTTAATGCCAAACATATGAAGGAGATGGCCTGGGTAAGAGACAAGAGACAAGTTTCCAATGCTGAAAGAAAGCTCAGAAAAGGCCCCCTAGTCCTCCCTGGCAGCAAGTGGGAATGCTGGCTGTTTCTCACTAAACCCTCTCA
>VZTL01069487.1:0-26438 GCA_013400535.1 Scopus umbretta | reverse complement strand
TAATCCTGGTTATACATACAAATCAGGGGACAAGAGGCTGGAAAGCAACCCTGTAGCAAAAGATCTGGGGGTTTGGGTTGATGGAAGCTGTACATGAGTCAGCAGTGTACCCTGACAGCCAAAAGCGCCAGCCGTGCCTTGGAGTGCATCGAGCACCATGTAGCTAGCTGGATGAGGGAGGTGGCTGTCCCACTCCACACTGCACTGGTGCAGCCCCACCTCAAGTACTGTGTGCAGTTTTGGGCGCCCCAGTGTAGGAAGGACATCAAACTATGGGAGTGTGTCCGGAGGAGGATGACCAGAGGATAGTGAAAGGCCTCCAGGGCAAGACTTACAAAGAGAAGCTGAGGTCACTTGGCTTGTTCAGCTTGGAGATGAGAAGGCTGAGGGGTGACCTCATCACAGCCTACACCCTCCTCATGGGTGGCAGTGGGGAGGGGTGCTGGTCTCCTCTCTCTGGTGACCAGCGACAGGATACAAGGAAATGGAATGAAGCTGCGTCAGGGGAAGTTCAGGTTGGACATTAGGAAAAGGTTCTCCACTGAGAGGGTGTTTGGTCCCTGGCACAGGCTCCCCAGGGAAGTCGTCAGGGCACCAAGCCTGTCAGAGTTCAAGGAACATCTGCACAATGCTTTTAGTCACGTGGTTTAGTTTTAGGTGGTCCTCCGAGAAGCAAGAAGTTGGACTCTAAGATCCTTATGGGTCCTTTCCAACTCAAGATATTCTGTGATTCTATGACCTGTTTTATGCAGATCTGTACCACAAACCCATTTTGAATGAGAGTCAGTGCTTCAGGCCACATTCAGTTTTTCTTTGCATAAACGAAGTTATTATTTATCAATTACACTGATTTTAAGTTGGCTTATGACAGGCGTAGGTGCTGAAACTCTTAAACTGTCCCATTAGTTTTAGTGCTGCTATTTGTGGACTGTACTTTAAGACAAGCAGTGGCTGTCAGAATCTGAGCATCCAACCTCAAACTTTTCAGTGTAGAAATTGGGAGAACACCTCGGGATAAGCACTTCTAAGCTTCTACTGTAAAAGCCTATGTTCACTGAAGTTAGAAGGTCATTTTGCCATCAGTTGCAGAGTGGTCATAATTTGTGCCAATGATTAGGGAAGCTCTGAAACACATGATGTAAAATTAAGAAGATTTTTCCTTTGATGCCAGAAAATGGGATGGCAGATTGAAAAAGGATATTTGAACCAAGAACTTCCAAGTGATTTCTGGTCAGGAATTTGCATGTATTTACATGTGTAATATGTGCATGTGAAAACAAAACAAAGGGGGTTTTGTTTTCCCACTAGAAGCCTGGAGCACATGGACTGGAAAATACAAACCTGAGATTTGGCTGGGGCAGGGCCAGGAGAGGAGGTAGAGTAAGAGAGTGAGAAGAGCAAAGCCATATGGTTCTGCCTTTCAAACAGGCATGCACCCAGGTCACTATACTGTAGAAATCCTTTAGACCTTTGGCTTCCAGGCAAAACAAATTCAGTTTTCACTGGGTTCTCTTGTCTCTCACAGTATCTCTTTCCTTTTTGCATTGGTGAGTTGAAGCATTATGTTATTAGGGGAAAAAGTAGAATAATAAATCATTCACAATTTTCATCCTGCAGCACTGATAAATTACGGAATTGTGTAGATACTGCAAGAATATCTGTTTTTCAGTGGCTTCAGTTCACTCTAAGATACTATTATTTCTTGGAGTTTTCAGTGCAGAAACATGTAAACACTTTTTCAGACAAGTCTTGTGTAGAATGTATTATAACAAAAAGTAATGTTTTGCCTTTTCTTGTTTTCTTTTTTGTTAGTTTATTTGTTTGGTTTGGTTTGGTTTTGTTGTTTGGTTTTTTTTAGGATGGTGAGCCAGTTAGACCAGGAGCAGCCATGACAGATCTTGCCACTGGGTCGTACACATATGGAGCAATTATGGCTGGTTTACTTCAGAGGTATAAGGCAGGAAAAGGACTACACGTTGACAGTAATCTCTTGTCATCTTCGGTACGAGTTTTAAAAAAATTGATTTTAGTTGTGTAGATTTTTGAACCTAAAAATACTGTTTTGACATAAATTAATGCAAATTAATTAGTACAACTAATGACAACAATCATAATGACAATAATGGCATTAGTGACAGTTTCCTTATTCTGACACTCTGGCAGTGACCACTTTATATGACATGGTTATACTTATATTACATTTGGTTTTCACTATTTACAAAGGACAAAGTTTATAATACTACCAGGGTGATCGAATGACTTGTGCAAAATATCACTCAAGTATCAAAGTAATCTAATCCAAAAGGTCTGCCTTTTGGCTCTGGGAATTAAAGAATAAAGTAAGCCTGAAGATAGAGCAATTTCTCTAGGCACATTCAAGAGAAATCTCATCAAAATTGTAAAGACAGAGATGTTTTGAAAATGAAGGGTGTACTACATACCATGAATAATGAGAACTTTAAATTGTCCTTGAACATTTAAGCACCACTGGTGTAATGATTTATAATTCACAAAAAGAAAGTGATGTTGGTATGAGCTGCAAAAAGATTGGACGATATATTGTCTTGCTGACATAGGTACCTGCTGGTAGCAATAGGGGTGCAGGAATTCTTGTCTATGTTTTAAAATGTACATCAAAACTGTATGCAGTACTAATCAAAGCTACTACAGTGCTCTGTTCTTTTCATCTGTATTCAGTGGTATGTTTTTTCGCATTATACCTGTCAGTACAGCTGAGAGATGATACAGTGCCCATTGTGCAACAAGTTGGCCCTGGTGTGAGCAGAAGGTTGGACCAGATGACCTCCAAAGGTTCCTTCCCACATATATCATTGTATGGTCATAATGGTTGAGACTAATGATTGAGGTTACTTTTGTTTTAATATCTACTGAAATCAGATCTGGAAAGGAGGGGAAGCCCTTGCTTAAATCAACAAAGAAATTTTCATTTGTTTCTGAAACGTTTGTAAGGGCTGAACTGTTCATCATACTTATGATATTTGTAAATGTTTTGTCTGTATTTGAAAAATGTAATAAGCAGTTTAGAAAAATATTTTAAATGTATGTTAAACTTATTAAATATTTTATATATATATATATGCAGTATTTTTGCTTATGGTATCTTATAGTATTTTACAGTATGGCAGCTTCTGCTTGATCTTTTTAATTTCTAATTTTATTAGAAGGACTTTCAGTAATTTCTAGTAATTTCCAAAGTCATTCCGTTATTTTCTGATTCCTTGTTCCACTGGTTTTTGGCCTTTTTTTAATGGAGTCTTCTTGATTATTATTTGATATTTTATCAAATGCTGAAAGTAAGGAGAGTTAAAGTTACAGGCTGACCATGAGTAGGGAGGGCTTTGGAGGGTGTGGCTGGAGGAGACAGTCTGAGGAGTGCCAGAGGGGATTGTTTTTTAATAGATTTTGCTAATTTTTCTATGTAGCGTTTGAAAAATGAGGGTGGTCTTATATTCAAAGTCACCTTATATTTGGGGCAGTACAGTAGTTCTGGCTAAATCCATAAGAACGGCCACAGTCTGCAAGGATAAACCACAATGAGGTAGAAAAGAAAGCATTCAAAATTTGTTTTGGCAGAAATTGGTTAATTCAGTCTGTTTTGCATTACACAAGACCTTAGCTTGGCCAACTTACTGTCTTTCTTAAATATGTGGCTTCCCAGGAGTAAATCTGGATGAAATGTCTCAGTATTGTTTAACTAATTTTTTCATACGAAAACACAAAAATTGTGCAATCACATATATTGGACCAAAGAAATATATATGTTTGCATTTTCCCATGAAACTCTCTTTTCCAGAAAGAAGAAAACCTATGGATAGAGTTCTTGGTTTTAGGTCCCATATTGAGGGAAATGGCAGTATTTTCTTTATGTTATGCCCCATCACTCCCAAGACTGGAACACAGATTCAAACAGCAAAAGCTGAGTGTGACATATTAATGGCAGTGTTTTAAGAACATTGATATATCAAGAACAGCTTAAAAGACTTGGGGAGTAATTCCTCTGGTCTGTCTTGTTCCTATAGCTATGCCAAGAGGCCAAAGAGCTGTCCTTTATGTTAGCCATGGATTTTTGTGGTATAAAGGAAAGTCTTGGGTTGTAAAATTTTCAATTTCCAGGTCTGTGACAGTCACATGTTTTCTTCCTCTGCACTCTTCATCTAATGGACAACTTTGGGCTGAGCACATCATGTGAACACACACATTACATTACTCTGAGTTGCAATATGAGCCAAAAAAGCTCACTCTTTGAATGTGATTCATACAAGAAAAAGATGAGGAAGGAAGCAGTGCTACTGATTAGTATTGTAAACCTTCTATCATTACCTTTTACAGGTAATGAAGTTCACTACAGCAGAAGTTCAAGTAGCTGTATAGATTCATAGGTATTGTACAAACACATCAAGTATCAAACCATTGTTATCTTACTGTAAAGCTGACTGAAGTCTTGGCCTTGGGTTATGCTTCATTTCACCCTGCTTCGGGGACTTTACTTATTCTAAGTTTTATGCTTTTCTTTTTTTTTTTTTTTTTTTAAATCAACTTAATGCTCAAGGTTTACAAAGAACTTTGAGTAAAACAATGCAATAATATAAGCACATAAGTCCATATACAAATGAATAAACTGTTCTGGTAATACTGTCTCTTGGCTGCAAATGTAAAGGTAATGAATGGCTGCTATAGTCTATTTCCCATCTGGTTTTAACAGTCTGTTCCTTTTTCATTTTTCAAAATGCTCTGATATCTAAGAGATGGTTTAGCAAGTTTTTACTTTGGTAATTAATGAAACACTATCATTTTCCAGTATACATCTGTGGAGCTTCTTGAATTGTCATTGTGTTGCCATGCTTAGGACAACAGCTTGAGTTAAAACCAAAGATAGCTTTGAATCATTTGGTATCAAGGTACTAATGAGCTCTGCAGACATTTCAAATTATTCTTTCCCTCTCCAGCCATGTGTGGCTTAATCCACTCTATTTTTCCCCTAAGCAATATGATGTCCAATATATAACTCTCTGCTCAAACTGCAAGGAAGTTTTTCAAAAGGTTAAATTCATGCTTTTTGCAACACAGAAGAGACTTTGCCAATTTCTTTTTCCCTGATGTTAGATTCCTATCCATTGCCACACTGAAATTTGATGGCCTGACAATAAATATTTTTTCCTCAAAATCTCAGATCATGAACTATACTAGTTTGTATATTCTGATTCATGTGTGTGTGTTTCCTAACCTTAAAAACTGCTTATGAATTAAAGTAAAAAAGCTATTTCTACAGGGTTTATACTCAAGGATCATTTTTCTAAATCCTAGCTGCAACAATGCAAACAAATTCCATCAGATTCAAAGGAAAGAAATTAAGAATTTAATATTGTAGTAAAACCATTGAAGAAATTACAAATTAATTTATCAGGAATTCTCTTGACTGATGCGCTAAATGGAAGCATGTAGGACATTAAAAGAATCTTGTATAAATCTTGATAATATTTGCTGCCACTTCTTACAGAATGTGTCCATGTTCTGCTATTGATTTGTCTGCAGCCATGTGTAAGATTTCTGGGTAGTAAAATCCTTGTGCACATATAATGGGAGCTCTGTGCTTTGCAGCTTCTGGAGAAGGGTGCCAGCTTTTGCCTCAGTATTTCTGACTCATGCTACAAAACATAATTTTGTCAGTGCGCAACTGCCAGAAAGCGTCAGCTCTGCTACTTAAAGCAGTTACTAAGTTTTTTTTTTTATACATGCAGTACTTTTTTAAAATATTTTAAATATTAGTTCAGTGTGCCCTTTGTAGCCCATTAATTTTCTTTAGAAAACATTCTGGTTACAGGTTGGCTTCTCTAAGATGTCACTCAAACCCATGCTATGGCTTTATTTGCCATAGTGTGACAACGCTGTGGCATTCATCATGCCAGTCACTCCAAGGGTGATGAAATTTGGGATTCAAATTTTCTCTTGGGGAACTCTCTAGGTTTTGCTTCAGACCAAAGACATGAACCTCCGCTTGTCATCTTAGGATAAACATGTAATTCGACAAAGCACCTGCATCTGCTAAAAATGCCATGTTGAAGCAAAACAAATCCTTTGATATACAGTGAAGAGGATCAGTGTCCCTTGGATATTTCCCCAACCATGTTTCCTTTGGTATTGTCATTTGAAGGGTTAAACGTAGCAGAGATGTTTCTTTCATTCTTTCCCTACCAGCTAAGGTGTCCATTGAAAAACGGCAATGCTTTGTTAAAAGAATTGCATGTACAAGTCACTATCTTCAGAGTACTGAAAATCTTCTTAAGTACCTCCATATACCATTAAATGTTGCTGGGTTTGAATCAACTACCTGTCTTGAATAAAAGGAATTCCCACCCAAGGAAAAATGACCTCATGTCATGATTATTTTGTGTCACAGACTTTGCTCACATTTTTTCCATAGAGACAAGGTTCATGTCTTTGAATTCAGGGTGAGATTTTTTTCTGTAGTCCTGGTCCCTACTGTCAGTGATAATTTCACTGATAACAGAATAGCATAGCCTTTCTTTGGGTGCGGAAACAGATTTGTGTTTCACTAGAAATGTTTGGTTAACAGAAGCACAAGAAACGAAACCACAAAATCTAAGAAGAGAACTTTAAATGTGTTTTTATATGAGTGGATCTCTAATAAAAACAATGAAATCCAGTGTTGAAGCTTTATAGAAATAATGTAACGACCAGCTGCAACACCTTTCCATTTTGATTGGGTCTTAACTCCTCCATCCAGTGACAAATTGCTCCATGAAAGACAAACACATTATGTTATACGTTAAGTATAACATCCCACCTTAAAGATTCCACTAGTGCAGTTTAAATGCCTTTGAACCTGCTCAGACTTTAAAAGGTTATTTCAAGGATCCTCCACATTTATCATTACTTCTTGCATATATTCAGGACCAAGGCAANTTGCAGATAACAGAACAGCCACTAGGACAGTGATTAATAAAATATTTTAGATATAAACTAGATTTTACCTGATGACCTACAAGTGAAATAATTAGATTAAAAATGTACAATTCATCCACTCCTCTTCTTACATAATTAGTCTTCCTTTCTTGAAGAAGCCTGAAAAAGGGACTGAGTATGACACTAGCATCAAGAACTCTGTGCCACAGCGCAGGATGTATCTATATGAGAAGCACAAACTTAATCTGTTTTTTGAATTCCATTTTATTTCACTTCGTGTTGTAACCTCCATTTGGGAGCGTTACCTTGAGTGTCANGAAATCATCCAGTCCAACTGTCAAAACTTCCTTTCTCATATCCAGCTTGTGGCCTTGCTTGCATTTATATTCCTTTTAAATAAACAGTAATGTAATACTGTGGTGTCACAACATGTTTTCATTGGAAACACCATGGAAAGTACAGGATGAAGACTGTCTTTTATTTAAACTGTGGGAAAAATTAGAACTTTATTACAAAGTTCTGNTTACAGAATCACAGAAGGGTTGAGATTGGAAGGGACCTCCAATGAGCCCACCCAGAGAAACAATAGATCCTGAATGGGAACAGGGGCAGAGGCATGTGCAGGATCATTTCTTACTTTTAGCCATCTGTGACTCCGAATAGTGTTGACAAGATATGTCACTGATTAATGCACACGCTTTTGCTCAGCTGGTAGCCTGCCTTTGCTTGCTATGTTTTCCCATAGCCACCATAGAGCCCAGAGTGAGTGGAACTCAACAGAAATGTTTACAAACTCAGAAAAACAAGGCACTAATACCAAGATCCAGAGCAGCTGGATGACAGCATCCTACTGGAGGGGAGAAATACCATCTGTAAGATCTCTAGGGAATTCTAGAGCTTAAGGGTAGTGTTTAGTTACCACCCAGTCCCAGGAAGCTGGAGATAATCACCTTGGCCACCGTGAGAAATAGGTTGGGCTGAGATAAATCTCTCTACTTATTTCATGACCTGAAAGGAAAGACTTGATGGACCTAATTTGAATTGCAACAAAGTGAAATCAACCATGTTAAGGCTTGTGTAGCATATATTAAAGGTAATGTGAAATGAAAATCAGGTTCTTTATACCTTGATGTACAAATTTTTTAAAGCCAGAGATCTAACATTATGCTGAATAATTTTTATCATTGGACTTCAAAAACTTGTGTAATTTTACAGTTGTTAGAACCCACCAACATAGGTGTTGTGATTTGTCTGCTTTATCCAGAAGAGCCAATTAGGCAATATAAACATGAATTGAAATATTTAATTAAAGTGCTCATTTAGGTATTCAAATAGGACAGTCTCAGTCAAACATTTAAATCATATGCAAGACAATGGGCCAAACTACTTGTGATTCTCTTGTACTTCGTGACAAATATGGTCCCATTTGAGTCAAGCAGCTCAGCAGCGAACTACTTGGTTCTCCTATTCTCAAGGGAACAGCTGTCAGCTATTTAGCTGCTTCTTAAAAGTACAAATTCCTTATTGTTAACAGCTGTTTACTAGTTACAATCACAACTGCAACATGATTGGGGATTTCTGAAATAGGGGAAGCAACGTGTATTCTTCAGTTAAAGCAGTGGAAAAACATAGTTTAAATATGCGTACAATAATACAGGAAAACAATCAGAAATACAGTACAACTGATGAAAATTGAGAATGAGAAAATTATTTGAAGTCATAAGCAAAAATCACCTGAAGCCACAATCTAAAAAAATCTATTCTTTCCAACTTTCCTTTTTTTTGTAGAAGTTTGACCAGATATTCTTTAGATATCATTTTTGCACTTGATTTGGGAGACGAAATAGAAAAATATGGTAGCTTTTTATGGCGATAAGGACAGATTCTATTTCAAGTTTTTGCTTTCCATTACTATACCGTAGTCTGCAGGTATCTTTATGCTTCTCTGTTTTCCAGAGTGATCAAAGCAATAAAGTCAATATAAAACTCTTGTGTGTGCAATCTCAACATATTATGAACTTTATAACCTGAATCCATGTGGTTAGAGGTCAGCAAGACATACATGGGACAGCAAGTATCGCAAGTGGCACTCCATGTGTTGTTTCATTCTCATACTACCTTAATAAGCACTTGGTGTGGCAGGTATGAAATAGTAAGTCTGTGCAGATTGTATACCATTCAGAAAACGATTCATGGAGTTTTGGTGTATGTGTGTGTTACTACTTGCACAAATGACCCCGCATACACTGCTTTTCCTACAGCGTTACAGATTAGCCTTTCCACAAAGCCAGACAGGATCTTACACAAAATTTAGACACAGCCTGTAACTTGGAGCAAGCACCCCTTGCTAAGTACTCTTACAGAGATACTTCAACTTTACCCTTCTGCTGTACTGGACTTAACCCAGCCAGTCTGCAATAATCTGGAGGAAAGCAAGAGCAATCACTGACCAGTTGGTGGGATGGGATCTCGTCTGAGTACTAGATCACCTTGTTTGTAAATACATGCACGTTACAGGAAGATGAAGGCAGAAAAAGGGAAAAAAGGCAAAACTCAAACCTGGGCTCCCGCCTAACTGCAAGAACGTATTTGCCCAAAAGACCAGTAACTGAAGAAAAAAAATGTTAGCGGTCTCAGCTTGTGCGTTGTTTTTGCTAACAATAAGCGCCAACATTGGAAAAAGCCCATGCAGCCTTTTGCATGCCTTGTCGCATTTGTTACAGACTAGGGCCTATAAAGATCTCACCTGTCTTTAGTATTCAAAATGTAATTCATCACTGGAGTCCTGTCACCCGCCCAGGTACACTTATAGGAACTGTTTTCAGCTATTTGATTGAATAGCTGCGTTCTTACTATATATTCCCCCCCATATATCTTAGAAATACTGGTAGACTATTTCAGGCTTTTTGCTGGCTCAAGTAGCTGCAGAAGGTCCCAGCTACCACTTGGTTCAAACACATCCTCCTGAGCAGCGCTAAACCGCTAAACTCTTGGAACTGAACTTTTTTTTTTTTTATTTACATGCTTGGTTTTGTATTTCTGTGACTTCTGCCAACTGCTCTTGGTGCTCTCTTTTGTGGTTTCTTCTATGGCACCACTGAAGGCTTCTCAAATGTGAATCTACGAACCAACCTTCTAAAGAAAACATTTTCAATAAAACAATGTCTGGCCCTGATGTTGATTATTTTTCTCCTGTGGGATATGGGAGGCAGAGTGTCAGTAGATAAAATATACCATAAAGGAAAAAGTTGGTGAGTTTATGTCAGTCAATGTCAAATACCTTTTAATGTTAGCATTTTTAAAGCTAAGGCCTCATTTTATTTTAGAACTGAAATGAAAGTAATTTAAATGCTACGTTTGTGGAAGCTAATAGCTCTGAACTTGTTCTATTTTTCCTTAAAAATAGGGTATGCCATTTCCATTTAAGCAGAACTGCAGGAAATCTCAGGGATACAGATGGGTACAAAGCCTGATGCTTGCTTGTCTCCCCTCCATGCTCTTTCCGTACATATGCCGGAGCTCTGTGAGGAACCGATGGGTTTGGCAGAGGAAGACAGGAAGTTCTGCTACAGAGAAACTGCCAGATTCCTGTACTCTCTATTCTTCTCCTCCAATTGCAAGAACAACAAAAAACATTGCACAACAACACGATTTGCAAGCCTACTGATGGTGAGCGTGAATTGTGATTCAAATTAGAATTTCTGAGGGAATGCTTCTCTTTAGATGATGTCCAGAAAGGGCAGAATTCACAGAAATGAATTCAGAAGTCAGGGAATGAAAAATCTGGCACCTTTACACCTTAATGCAGGCTTACTGAGGAACACTAGTTCCTGTTTTTCCTGCGTCATATATTATCTTTTAACATTAATTTATTTGGTTTATATTGAAGCTTTATACTGGTCAATTAGTGCAGGCTGAAGGCTTCTCACATTTTCTGCTCAAAGATGATCTTAATGAAAATGTTTGAAATTAAAGTTCTAAATTACTCAAATAAAAATTACGTACTAGTTTAATTTTCCTTGTTTTGACTATTTTACCATTTAAAATGTTATTTCATGTCATGCAAATTTTAACAGGGTAAATATTATAAGTAGTTCCTACATTGCTTACCAGCCTGTGTTTTGGCACTGGCTGAACAAACCACTTGGTTTTATCAAATTACAAAAAAAAAAAAAAAAAATTCTTCATATTTCAGAGTTTTTCTTCCATAGTAATGAACAGATGAGTTTTAATTTTTTACCCCATTAGGACAGAGCGATATTTTAAAATACAAAGGTTTTCCATGGACCAGAATTTCTGTTTGCCAACTTTCTGTTAAATTAATGACTGTAACGTAAGAAATACTGAATGCTCTCTCAATCATATTAAGGACTGTTACTACAATAAATTAACTTCCTGATGTCTGCACATTTAAAACTCTTTATATTGCTTCTGTAATATGTTTATCTATTTACAAACACATTCAGGAGCTGTGCTTAGGGTAGGCAAGAGAAAGCATTTCAGTTGATATCATTCACTTTGTCTGGAGAACTGAGGAAAGGAGGTGAAGGAATGGGCTTTGCCCATAACCTTCCGCTTCAGTTGATGATCTCGCCATGCAAAAATACCCATCCAATTCTCATTCCTTCTCCAGGTCCATCTGTTTCTTTAAAGGCAGGGTTCGAAAGTGATTAAAAAATACTCCAGCTACAGTCAACAATAAAAGAATATGGTCTTTGGTATGTAGAAAATACACAATACGTGTATTGAAGGAATGCTACTGGCAAAACTGCAATGTGAATAAGTTGGCAACACAAAATGGAGGACAGGTTATCTGGTCAAGCTAGTAGAAGTTGAGGGTCCTACTTTTCTTCTTATCCCCGTAATATGGTCTGGATTTGGACTAGGGGAGAGGAAGGCAGAAGGGGGAGGTGCACTAGCAGATTTAATTTACAAGGTTGGTTGGAAATACAGAGGCTTAAGAGGTCTATTTTTTGAGAGTGGCTATGTTTCCTGTCATGTCAATACACATTTTTCAGTACAACTGATCTTCTGGCAGCCTAACACTCCTAAATTTCTATACGGGATAGGACTGGCGTTTGCTTATGGCAGAGCCAGGAAACATGGCCACACCAGCTTGCTTCGGCTTGAACTGTCAAGCCGAACTTCGGCTTGAACTTTCTTCACCGCCGGGCACGGGTGGTTTGGAAACGCAGGATGCTCCCCGTGCCTGGACGCCACGCCTCACGTGGGATGGCAAACCGGGTTTGCTGGCCATCAGCCCCCTCGGCACGGCTGCCAGAGCTAAGAGCACCAACGACAGCCGCGTCTTGAAGGGGACCTTAACACCGCCGTACACAACACACGGCGCTGCCAGCCGGCAACACGGGGGAACGTCCGCTTGCAGGCGGCGTCTCTCCAGACGCGAGGGCGCTGCCGACACCGACACCGGCGGGCCGAGGCCAGCCCCCTCGCCGGGCGCCAGCGCTGAGGGCACCCGCCGCCGCGGCTTAGGCCCTCCCCGCTCCCGCCTCCCCCCCCGCCCCGGGCCCGAAACCCAGGTGAATCCCCTCGGCTGCTCGGGGGGGGTGCGGGTAAAAACGGGGCCCCCTCCCGGCAGCTCACTCCACCCCGCAGCCTTCGGGGGGCGGTTTCTCCCATCCCGCCGCTTCGCCCCGCCGGCAGGGCAGGCCGGCTGGAGCCGCANGGGGGGGGAACTGCTTGCTCCTCTGTATTTACGGAAATAATTGCGGGGAGGTTAACGATGCTGCACTTAGTCGAAATAGCGCCGGATAGGTAATGAAGGCAAGGGAGTCTTAGTTCTTGAGCCGCCTGTACCTGGCGTTTTGCTGCACAAGTGCTAACACTTGATGTCCTTATTAGAAGGGCAAGGTTTCTGCCTCTACAGCGAGAGAAATTAGCGTAAAAAGATGAGTCTGGGACTGCTGGCTTAACTGGCAACGCAGCCGATGCACAGATATGGAGAGACTTTACGCTAAATCTAGTTGTCCAGTGCTCATCAAAGTTTTCCTCAGCTCAGACGTCAAAAACTTTTCCTAGTAGGGGTGCAAATGCCCTGCTGCAAATTTGGAAGCCTAGTAGAAATAAAATGTAAGTTTAACCTCCCTCTGATGCCGTCCTCCACGGGTGGAAAAACTGTGCATTAGCTTACACGGTTCCTGCTGTGATGTTTGCGAGAGTTGTTCAAATATTGCAGTGTACAAATTGAAAACATCCTTTCACAAATTATTTAGACTAGACTCAGGTTGTATTCTTAATCAGGTTTTTTTATGGTTAACCTAATAGATTGCTCATGATTATAACCAGTAAAAACCCACAGCTTATCCTGTTGTATCTGATGTGCTAGCTGACTTTTAACATGATATTCAGTGTAGATGTTCCTGTTGTATGTTCTCTGCACAAGCTCTTTCAACTGTTGGCGTGTTCTGAAGAAATTACTAATGCATGGAAAATACGAGTATATTTTTCTCTAAGAATATCTAGGAAGGCAGTGGAGAATATTTTGAGAATAGAACCCTTCGAGTCTTCCTTTCGTAAGGCAGGCTTGTGAAGTGACACCCCCAGCCACTGGGGAGCAGCGACCCCCAACTGGCAGCTGGAGTACCATTGCTTTCCTTGGGAACTCAGCACCTCCTTAAATAGAGAGGAAGTGAGATAAGGCAGAAGGTAGGCATCAGATTCTCTTTCCTCATGGAGGGGCTACATGGTTGCGGGGAGAAGGAAGAATTAAAGATGTGTGGATTTTTTTGTTCTTCCCCCACCCAGTATACTGCACAAAGCTAAGGTTGGTGTACCCATAAATGTTCTAGTATGCTCTTAAACTTCAGAGAGTGCCTTTGCACTCCTGCTGCTGTTCTTACCTGTATTGGAAAAATGTGTCTGAAGTTGAAACCTTGAAAAATGGTCAATTTGTGGAGCTACTGTTATAATTTTATTATATTTATATATAATAATATATAATATATAATAATATATATTTATTTAGTATATATATTTACAATTTTGAACATCACTCCTATTAATATTTCATGAAACAGTTAGCTTGAAAGACTTAATTGAAAAAAAGATAGAGTTGCCAGGTTTATTATTGCTCTATCTCCATAATACTTCTCTGTCTGCTTTATTTGATAGACATTTGGTGTTCTTTTAAGCTGCTTTGTAACTGTTGATTATGTGAAGAGTACACACATGCATCTGTGAACACATTTTTTTGTTAAGGATGGGGGAGAAATCACCTTGTGGTGAAATACAGCATCATTCTGCACACTGACTGTCTTCCTTGAGTGGCTTGGAAATTTGCTTAGGATCTGGAAGCAAGTGTTAGGGTTCATGGTCTAGTGCTCTGTTTCTATATATACGAATTGTTTTAAGATTTTTTTTTTTCCCTTGCCCCTAGAAGATGTACAGTGTTAGTTTTGTCTTGCTTTAGCTGTACTTAATAAAGGATATATTTTATCTATGATGCACTGTTTTTCCTCCTGAGCACAGATTTTCATCATTTAATACCAGGTCTGTGATTGTTTCCCTGTAATCCTCCATCATATTGCTTCTCTGGTGACTGATACGGTTTCATCAGTTGACAGTAAAGAGAACACTGTAACAAATGTGTTAATTTTTTAAAATTCAGTTAGGGTTTTCCTTGAGCTCATGTGATATAGGAGGTCAGGCATATGGCTTCTTGAAAGTGGATCTTTAATTTTGACAGTGGTGGCAGCCCATAAAGATTGAACTGGAAAACCAGTGCTCCAGTAACTATTAAAGACCTCCTGCAGTCAAGGTAGCTGTCGGATGAATTCACCCTGCTGCTTACCCTTTTACGCTCACAGGTAACGGATAACTGTTACTGATGTGACGTTTTTCTAGTCTAAACTGTTCATGTGGCTGTACTAGCCTGAATTAACTACAGACTTACTCAATTCACTTGACTGTGCCTCAGCTGGACGGTTATGGAGGAGACAACTGTTTCTAGCCAATGCCTAGGCAAAGCTAAAATGCCACAGCAGTAAAAAGCTGTGAGGTAGAGTACTGAACCTGAATCAATTATGTGAGACACATTCTTATTTAAACTTTACCAGGATTCAGTGTATAACATCTATCCCTGTTTTTGTCGATATTGTTTATTTAAAAAAAAAAATATGCTGCTGCTGTTTCCTGCTGAAACCAAATTAAAACTTTTATTTTCAGATATTTTTGGAAATAAAGTTAGCTTTCGTAAAACAAAATGTAGTCGGGCTTCCTAAGTCAGGCCTGTACTGAGAAAATGAGGGATGCCACTTAAAGCTGTAAATATACAATAATTGTTCCAGTCTATAGAACTAGGTTAAAAACCCTGGCCTGTATAGGCTGCAAAAACTGATGTAGATAGTTCGTCTTGGACAAGGCAATGATGAGAGACCTGGAAATGGACAATGAAGATAATTTTGCTCTCTAATGTTGTGCAGCAGTATACCTTTGCACAGTATTAACTCGGGGTTTTTTATGTTCATGAAAACATTTAGCTTATGCTTTTAGAGACTATCCTCTAAGCCTTGGGTTGGCTTTTTGGCCTGTTGTAGAAATGTTTCATTGAATACAACATACGATTGTTCAGCATTGTTTTTTCTACAAGCTTCATGACTGGAACCTGTATTTCGTGACAATGTTCTATTTACTCTGGATGGCCTTGCAATCAGTTTTCTCTTCCAATTGAAGACCTGCTGAATTGAGCATAGAGACTGTTGCTCACACACTTCACCAGTTAAAAGAAGTCAATGCTATTTTGAGACTTTGTCACTGTCTTGGAAATCTTGGTGCTATGCGTAGCCATAGTGAAGCTTGAAGGCAATTGGTATTATCAGAGAATAAAGAAAAACAGGGAAGTACTAGGTCTGTAAAGTGAACTTCTTTTTGCAGTGGTTCTCTTGAAGGACTGATAGCTGGTTGAGGATTAGGGTGACTAATGTGAATATATTTTGATTACTTCTAATTTGTGAGCCTTCCCTTTTATAGGTAAAACATCTGTCGAGAGGCAATACAAAGCAGCTTTTGGAAAGATGATGCTGGCTGCTTACTTTTCTACGTGATGTCGTCATCTGAAGTCTTACTTTCAGTTCCATCTTTATGTGGAGTTTAAAAGTAGTCCGGAGTCTGTTAGCAGTTAGTGTCTGCTGTTTTACTGATAACAGATACCTTGAACTGGTCCAAGAAAACAGTTTTATTTCATGAAGTAGATGATTATTGGAAACTTGTATCTTAAAAAAGCTAGGTTTGTTATAATCTTTAATTGAATTTAGAAAGGGAGGTAAAAATTACTGAAGAAAATAGCGATTCAATTTGAAATCTCTTAAGCAAGTGAACGGGCTTTTTGGGATCTTTTTGCACGTGCGCAAAACCACAGTGTTTTCATTACAGTAATTTATTCAAAGTTGGCAAACAGAGTTGAAGAAGCAGAAAATCTTGTTTTCTCCCAGTCAATGAATAAAATCAAGGCTTGAGGCACACAATCTCGAAGGCTGTGACAGCTAGAATTGGTTTCAGTCCACTGCAAATGTTACTGTTTAATTACGTTGCATGAAAAATGTGTTTTGAAAAACTCTTATGTGCCTTGTGTATTGAACATAGATGGTTGTAGCTAAAAAATCAGTTTTTAATGTTTTTCTGAGCTCTGATGAAATTCTAGTTTTTGTTTAAGGTAGACTGACAAATCAGAAGTCAAACAAATTGGCTGATAAGTGAGACTTTGTAATGCAATGCATTTCAGAACTGAGTATTTATGAGCTAAGCTGTAGAATTGCTCAAATGTATATGCTACTTACTAAATTAAACATCTCCTTAAAGGTACTTTGTAAAGCAAAGGAAGATGCAAATTCATGTGTCTAACTGATTTTTCATTAGTTTCTAAGAAGCTGTTTCTTACTAACCAAAATCAGTATTAAATTTAACTTATTGATTTAAAATCTTTCTTTTTTCCAAATACTTCTAGTTTACTTCAGGTGACATTATTGATAGGCAAAGACTTATAATCCAAATGGAAGAGTTGCTTTTCTAATGTTTTATGTTAATGATTCATTATTCCTTAGGGTTTGAACATAGATGATATAATTTGTTGGGTTCCTTTAAAACTTGGACTACATTTGATTTGAAGAAAACAAAGGGGATGTGATTGCTTTAATTGTAGATCTGGCAAGTAATTCTCATAGATGACAGGATTTTACAGTTCTAGGCACTTACCTGCCAGTGCTCTGTGGTCTGTCTAGAACTTGTGATGGATGTGGGCTTTGTCCTGCATCCCTCAGCAGGGCGAATGTGCCTGTCCAGTGTTTTGGTTATTGTGGCCATTTTTAGGTAATGGCTCCTCTGAATGAGATGTGGGTTTTTTTGTGTGTGGGTTTTTT
The DNA here is from genome assembly GCA_013400535.1 of Scopus umbretta. Taxonomy (NCBI): domain Eukaryota; kingdom Metazoa; phylum Chordata; class Aves; order Pelecaniformes; family Scopidae; genus Scopus; species Scopus umbretta. The sequence goes on along the minus strand of VZTL01069487.1, from coordinate 9,120 downwards.
TTTTTTTTCACCTTGCAGTCTGAGCCTTTCTGTATTCCCAGGTACAAAAGACATCTCACTGCATTCTGATGGTTCACGGTTTTGAGTAATCCACTACTTTGCCTAAATTCCTGTAGGGAAGTAACTAACTGCTTTATTGTACACAGTGGTTATCTTTTTGCTGTAAGAATAATCACTCAGATGCTTATCATTATCTTTGTCTCTCTGCTAAGAATTTCTTCTTGCTTGCATTAGGTTTTAGCTCAATACAAAGGCAAAAGGCAGCAGGAAAGTCTTGTGTTGGGAATGTGTGGTGTTTTAAGTCCTGCCAGCAGCTAAGCACCACACAGCTGCTTGCTCACTCCTCCCCAGCGGGCTGGGGGAGAGAATCAGAAGGGTAAAAGTTAGAAAACTCAGGGGCTGACATAAAGTCAGTTTAAGTAAAGCAAAAGCTGCGCACGCAAGCAAAGCAAAAGAAGGAATTTATTTACTCCTTCCCACTGGCCCACAGGTGCTCAGCCATCCCCAGGAAAGCAGGGCTCCATCACCCGTAACGGTGACTTGGGAAGACAAACGCCATTACCCCAAACATCCTCCTCTTCCTCCTTCTTCCCCCAGCTGTATATGCTGAGCATGACACCATATGGCATGGAATATCCCTGGGGTCAGCCGGGGTCAGCTGTCCCAGCTGTGTCCCCTCCCAGCTTCTCGTGCCCCCCAGCCTGCTCGCTGGTGGGGTGGGGTGAGGAGCAGAAAAGGCCTTGGCTCTGTGTGAGCACTGCTCGGCAGTGACGAAACCATCCCTGTGTAACCAACACTGCTTCCAGCACAAATCCAAACCATAGCCCCATGCTAGCCTCTATGAAGAAAATTAACTCTATTCCAGCCAAAACCAGCACAGAATGAGATTTACAGATTTATGTGTTTGCTAATTCTATCCAAATTAGCTGTTGAGTGCAGATTTTTATGGATCACTACTGATTATCACAGCTTTNTTTTTTTTTTTTTTCACCTTGCAGTCTGAGCCTTTCTGTATTCCCAGGTACAAAAGACATCTCACTGCATTCTGATGGTTCACGGTTTTGAGTAATCCACTACTTTGCCTAAATTCCTGTAGGGAAGTAACTAACTGCTTTATTGTACACAGTGGTTATCTTTTTGCTGTAAGAATAATCACTCAGATGCTTATCATTATCTTTGTCTCTCTGCTAAGAATTTCTTCTTGCTTGCATTAGGTTTTAGCTCAATACAAAGGCAAAAGGCAGCAGGAAAGTCTTGTGTTGGGAATGTGTGGTGTTTTAAGTCCTGCCAGCAGCTAAGCACCACACAGCTGCTTGCTCACTCCTCCCCAGCGGGCTGGGGGAGAGAATCAGAAGGGTAAAAGTTAGAAAACTCAGGGGCTGACATAAAGTCAGTTTAAGTAAAGCAAAAGCTGCGCACGCAAGCAAAGCAAAAGAAGGAATTTATTTACTCCTTCCCACTGGCCCACAGGTGCTCAGCCATCCCCAGGAAAGCAGGGCTCCATCACCCGTAACGGTGACTTGGGAAGACAAACGCCATTACCCCAAACATCCTCCTCTTCCTCCTTCTTCCCCCAGCTGTATATGCTGAGCATGACACCATATGGCATGGAATATCCCTGGGGTCAGCCGGGGTCAGCTGTCCCAGCTGTGTCCCCTCCCAGCTTCTCGTGCCCCCCAGCCTGCTCGCTGGTGGGGTGGGGTGAGGAGCAGAAAAGGCCTTGGCTCTGTGTGAGCACTGCTCGGCAGTGACGAAACCATCCCTGTGTAACCAACACTGCTTCCAGCACAAATCCAAACCATAGCCCCATGCTAGCCTCTATGAAGAAAATTAACTCTATTCCAGCCAAAACCAGCACAGAATGAGATTTACAGATTTATGTGTTTGCTAATTCTATCCAAATTAGCTGTTGAGTGCAGATTTTTATGGATCACTACTGATTATCACAGCTTTCCATGGATATATTTAAATAAAGCTTGAAGCCTGGGGCTTATTTAAGCCCTCAAGTGAGGAGACGCACCCAGATGAGTGAGTAATGTGTTCAACACAGGTCTGTTAGCAATGTCCATTCCAGTGGACAAGGATGAACCATGTAGGTGTCCCTGGAATCTGGTTTGTCTTCAGAAGGTAGGAATTGGGGTGGTGAATGAAAGTGATGGTAATTATAGTCATTACACGCAGAAACCAATGCTGATAGTGAAGTCTTCTAGTGGAAGAGATATTTACCTTCTGTGGCTTATCTGTGATCCATTTTAAGAAATTCAAGAAAAATATTCGTAGCAACTTTGCGGCTACTTCCAATAGCACCTGCAAAATTAAGGGCTTTAAGAGGGGTAACTGTCTAGGAAATACTTTACACTTCTGAGTTCCTCTGTAAAAAGAAAAATGCAACTCTCCTAGAACTAGGAAAGAAAGTGAGGAATGTATGAGGTTGCATGTTTGCATTGCTTCTCATAGTTACTATTGGATTTTATTTTGTGTATTTCCTGTAGCTTTTGCCACTTATTTTATACCATAAAGCTCTGGTGTTTACTGCACAGACTGTGGAGCGTATATGGGGTCAAACTGCACCATGGACAAATAAATAATTATTTTTCAAGTAAACTGATCAGATACTCTTAGTGGTAATTCAGAGTAATTGCTGAAACAGGCTTCTTGAGGGAAGGGAAGCAGTGATTTCTTTAGTAGGAGTGATCCCTACAGGTAAAGTAGAAGAGCTGCAGGAGAACATGTCTGAGTGGGTTACCAGGTGAGCAAAAAGCTTGGAGTGACTTACACAGGGAGAGAAAATGGTCCCCCTAATTAGCAAGGATGGCAGTGTTTTGTGGTACGCTTTGTTTGTTTGCATTACTGCAAAAATGTAGTCATGCTGCAGGACTTCTGAGGGTAGGTTTAAGGGTTTTTTTACATATCCCATTCATCTTCTAATGACAGAATTGTGGGAGAAATTGGAGTAGGGCAGAAGAAAAGAAGTGCCATCTGGTTTCCAACCTTGCCAAAGATAATGGGGATATGTGGAATGCTAACATCTTAACTTGTATTTCTTTGCTGCAGTTGAAATGGGCATATTAATGTTGTTACGGAGCAATTGAAAACCCTGAATAAATACTTCCTTGTTCCTTGCAGTTGGCAAACATGAGTTAACTGGGCATAAAGTTGCAGTGAAGATCCTGAATCGACAGAAGATTCGCAGCCTTGATGTTGTAGGAAAAATCCGCAGGGAGATTCAGAACCTCAAACTCTTCAGGCATCCTCACATAATTAAGCTGTAAGTCTTGCTTGCTATAACAAAGAGTAATCTCTTTTTGGTCTTGCTGATCTGAAGCATGTTTAAAGGGCAGTACTGCTAGCACTATCTTGTCAGAAAAGTAACCAGCTTCCAAGTATGTAACTGTTTTCAGTGTATGCTGTAATGTGTTTTCACAAAACTGATCTTCTCTGCAGGCCGGAGAGCTGCCATTAGATCTTTGCTTACAAATTCTTTGGACAGGTGTATGAAAGGTAATGGCATGACAGATACTTCTAGCAGCATCCATCTCTGTTTTTAGCTGCTACTTCAGTTTTCTTTTTCTTGTTATATTTGATCTCTTTTCTGCTCGGAAAATGAGTTATTGAGAACAAGATTGTAATGGGCATTTCTATAGTAAATTTATTGTGTGTTCTTACTCAAAACATGTTTTTAGTGATGTGCTGGTCAGTGTTCTATGTTTTTTCAATGTAGATGACGCTCTGTGAGATTTTTCTGAATTGAGGATGTGCAGTTTGTTAAATGTGATGGGTAGTTCAGAATTCCTCAATAGTTGTTACCGCTTGTCTAAATGTGGTATTTACAATGTGTTTGTTTACATCTGTTAGTTGATCAATAGTTCATCAGTGGAGTTCAGAGTACAGTTAAATGTGTCCCAGAGTAGACTCCGTATATCTGGTCTGAGGAAATAAATTATACATGACATTTTTTTTTTAAAGTGTCATTTTCTGTAAAGTTAACCTGCACCTCCAGACTGTAGGTGCTTTTCACTGTCTTAATCATGGTGTTGGTGTTAGGTTTTTTTTGTTGGCAGAGTCTTGTCTTAAGACCCTGCTGCCACTGACAGATGCCATCCCTATACACTTCCTTTAATTTGGCAACAACTCTTACATGGAAGCTGAATTAGATTCTGTAAGATCAACTCACTAGCTGCTTCTGTGGGTTAGTTTTCAGAAGGCTATTGAGTTGATTTGGCTGCGAGTTGATCACTAGTGCTGCCAGTTAGAGTTCATGAATGAGTCCAAAGGACATACTTNACGCAGAAACCAATGCTGATAGTGAAGTCTTCTAGTGGAAGAGATATTTACCTTCTGTGGCTTATCTGTGATCCATTTTAAGAAATTCAAGAAAAATATTCGTAGCAACTTTGCGGCTACTTCCAATAGCACCTGCAAAATTAAGGGCTTTAAGAGGGGTAACTGTCTAGGAAATACTTTACACTTCTGAGTTCCTCTGTAAAAAGAAAAATGCAACTCTCCTAGAACTAGGAAAGAAAGTGAGGAATGTATGAGGTTGCATGTTTGCATTGCTTCTCATAGTTACTATTGGATTTTATTTTGTGTATTTCCTGTAGCTTTTGCCACTTATTTTATACCATAAAGCTCTGGTGTTTACTGCACAGACTGTGGAGCGTATATGGGGTCAAACTGCACCATGGACAAATAAATAATTATTTTTCAAGTAAACTGATCAGATACTCTTAGTGGTAATTCAGAGTAATTGCTGAAACAGGCTTCTTGAGGGAAGGGAAGCAGTGATTTCTTTAGTAGGAGTGATCCCTACAGGTAAAGTAGAAGAGCTGCAGGAGAACATGTCTGAGTGGGTTACCAGGTGAGCAAAAAGCTTGGAGTGACTTACACAGGGAGAGAAAATGGTCCCCCTAATTAGCAAGGATGGCAGTGTTTTGTGGTACGCTTTGTTTGTTTGCATTACTGCAAAAATGTAGTCATGCTGCAGGACTTCTGAGGGTAGGATTAAGGGTTTTTTTACATATCCCATTCATCTTCTAATGACAGAATTGTGGGAGAAATTGGAGTAGGGCAGAAGAAAAGAAGTGCCATCTGGTTTCCAACCTTGCCAAAGATAATGGGGATATGTGGAATGCTAACATCTTAACTTGTATTTCTTTGCTGCAGTTGAAATGGGCATATTAATGTTGTTACGGAGCAATTGAAAACCCTGAATAAATACTTCCTTGTTCCTTGCAGTTGGCAAACATGAGTTAACTGGGCATAAAGTTGCAGTGAAGATCCTGAATCGACAGAAGATTCGCAGCCTTGATGTTGTAGGAAAAATCCGCAGGGAGATTCAGAACCTCAAACTCTTCAGGCATCCTCACATAATTAAGCTGTAAGTCTTGCTTGCTATAACAAAGAGTAATCTCTTTTTGGTCTTGCTGATCTGAAGCATGTTTAAAGGGCAGTACTGCTAGCACTATCTTGTCAGAAAAGTAACCAGCTTCCAAGTATGTAACTGTTTTCAGTGTATGCTGTAATGTGTTTTCACAAAACTGATCTTCTCTGCAGGCCGGAGAGCTGCCATTAGATCTTTGCTTACAAATTCTTTGGACAGGTGTATGAAAGGTAATGGCATGACAGATACTTCTAGCAGCATCCATCTCTGTTTTTAGCTGCTACTTCAGTTTTCTTTTTCTTGTTATATTTGATCTCTTTTCTGCTCGGAAAATGAGTTATTGAGAACAAGATTGTAATGGGCATTTCTATAGTAAATTTATTGTGTGTTCTTACTCAAAACATGTTTTTAGTGATGTGCTGGTCAGTGTTCTATGTTTTTTCAATGTAGATGACGCTCTGTGAGATTTTTCTGAATTGAGGATGTGCAGTTTGTTAAATGTGATGGGTAGTTCAGAATTCCTCAATAGTTGTTACCGCTTGTCTAAATGTGGTATTTACAATGTGTTTGTTTACATCTGTTAGTTGATCAATAGTTCATCAGTGGAGTTCAGAGTACAGTTAAATGTGTCCCAGAGTAGACTCCGTATATCTGGTCTGAGGAAATAAATTATACATGACATTTTTTTTTTAAAGTGTCATTTTCTGTAAAGTTAACCTGCACCTCCAGACTGTAGGTGCTTTTCACTGTCTTAATCATGGTGTTGGTGTTAGGTTTTTTTTGTTGGCAGAGTCTTGTCTTAAGACCCTGCTGCCACTGACAGATGCCATCCCTATACACTTCCTTTAATTTGGCAACAACTCTTACATGGAAGCTGAATTAGATTCTGTAAGATCAACTCACTAGCTGCTTCTGTGGGTTAGTTTTCAGAAGGCTATTGAGTTGATTTGGCTGCGAGTTGATCACTAGTGCTGCCAGTTAGAGTTCATGAATGAGTCCAAAGGACATACTTGTAGTCAAAAAGAAAAAAGGAAGTGTCAGTGTGCCAACTGAGATATGGGGGTAGAAAAGGAACCCGTACTTGTGGTGGTGTTAAGTCAGCTTAACAGGTTTCAGATTACAGTTTCTTTCTCAGGGAATTATGGGGAGAAGTTTTCCTCCTGTATGTCGAGGGAAGGGACAAGATAAAGATGATGGAAAAATTGATGGATCCCCAACTTTTCAGTTGGTCAGCCTGCATTTCTAAAGCAAAAGGATTATTAGCCTATGTGTAAATAGCATTTGAGATATAATTGATACTGTTATGCAGGTAAGCTCGCTAGTAACTTAGGATCATGCTGCTCATGCTATGGGGAACTGCTAGATAGCAGCTTAAGATATTTGGGATAAAGGTAAACAGACTTCTTCAGATTAATGTTACAAATTAGACAATGTCTAATTTGGAACATTGCTGTGCTCTGTGAAAAATTTCATATGCAGCTTTAGCAGTATATACAGTTGCAAGCCTGTTGCAATAAGACCTTTTTCCTGTATCGTGCTTTAAATAAAAAACCTTTGGATCATCTCCTCTTGTGGATTTTGACCTCTAACAATAGAATGCATCTTGTTACGCTACATAAAATTGCCTCTTTTTGCATTCTGGTCATCTATGCTGTGTGGCTTGATAACCTTATTTATATTATAGTTATGTAAATGTTCCACAACCTTCTCTTCCATAACCAGAAAAATAAGACGACTGTAGAGGAGCACAGCTGTAACTTTTGAATTCAAAGGATTAAAATACTATTTCTGTACTGGTGTCTTAGCTATGGCTTCAGAATGTTGTTGATATTTAAGTACATGAGGTACTTCCATCTAAGATATTGGAGAGAAAATTGGTGAAGGTAAAGCATCTTGGACTGTAAGTTTTTAGGTAAAACTAACTTTGAAGATCTCATGTTGGTAACTTCCTCAGAAGGGTATTGAGGTTATTAAAATGCTACACTATAATACTAAGCTGTTAAAATAGATACACACACCATTCACCTGGATAGTCTGAACTGTCTATGTACTTCAAGAATAACTTGTCTCCATAAGCTGAAGCATGGCTGTTTTCCCCTTTGTCTTGAAATTGGCATTTTGAAGAATGTTGCAGTCCTGTAGTGTATGTATGAATTCAGTTATTTATTAGAATTTGGATATTTGCATGCTTAAGTGTAGTACCTTGAAACACTTGTTTTTAACCAATTGCTGCCTCCTGTCTTCTCAATATAGTATGTGAACTCTGGCTGAAATGTTATTAGTGTTCATTTTCTTACTCCATTCAAAATCAATCACTTCTGACTGCTGTAAGGGGAAAAATTAGACAATTTTTAGGTACGGATATGTAGCACAAAATAAAAATCTCTTAAATGGGGAGTTTGGCCATAAACTAGTTATTCAAAACCTCTTTTTTTTTCCCCAAAAAAATTTTTTTGAAACTAAACTGAAGTAGAATGATAAAAATATAATAACCAGCGTGTTGATACTCTTAAATAGTAATGACAGATTTAGGTCTCTTTAAAAGATGATATTCGTGACTATTAAAAGCTTTTTTCTAGTCTTGAAGTACACTTTTTATTTATGGCAAGTCAGGTTTTTTGCATGTTAATATTGAAAAGTATGTATTTTTGACACATTAGCAAAGTCCTTCTGAATTCCTTCTTCACTGCACCAAGCTGCCTGCAAGGCAGCACTATGAATGGTTTCATAGAAATCATTTGGACTAAGCTCAGACTCCTGAAAGTACAAAGACTGATATTCCTGGTGGGGAATACAAATTTCCTGCTAGTCTTGGCAATGACAGCATGGTATAGTGAAAGGAGAGGAAATAGCTTCTGAAAAATATTGTCATTCCAGTAGCTATAAATTGGCTGATAAATACTTTAAAGTAAACTTTTATCTGACTTTTTGCACAACTTTGGTTTTAACTAAATGTAACTAATGTAAGTCTTCACTGAGTGTGTAACATAAAAGATACTTTCTTTTATCAGGTACCAGGTCATCAGTACACCAACTGACATTTTCATGGTGATGGAATATGTTTCAGGAGGAGAGCTGTTTGATTACATCTGTAAAAATGGAAGGGTAAGAAGTAGTCCAGCTCTACAAATCAATGCCTTGCATTTTATTATTGCTTTTACAATGTTCCTGTGTCACCTGGCAGAATACAGAATTTATAATACAAGTTACCTTATGATTTCTAATCACCTAGAACCTCTGCCGATGGGGTCAAATCTTAAGACATGGTTTGCTATATCAATATAATGATCACAGTCTAGATTTGAAAATCATTTGAAACAGTAAGAGTCATTCAGTCCCTGGAGGAAGCAGAGGACAGTGGGGATGTCCCTGGCCATCGAGGAGCCATGGGTCTTACTGTCAAGCAGCTGTTCTGGTCCAGGTTACCCACCTAGGACTTGTAACTAGTTGACTTTGTGAACAGTGCTCTGGGTGCTGTTACACTTCCCTGTTCTGTGAGGGGGTCATCACCACCACCTGGCTGGCTAGGTGCCTGGGACCTTCAAGGCCTGTAAGGAAGGAAGTGATAAGCCTGGCACGCAGGAATATTGAGTCTGGTAGGGAGGGGAAGAAGAAATCTGTTTGTCTACTTAGTTTGCAGGACCTTCAGGGCCTGGTAACAAGGGAAAGGGCATGAATATGTGACTCGCTTGGTCACAGAATGGTGCTTACTTCATAGTTGTCTATCTGGACTTCTGTAA
>VZTL01069485.1:0-29247 GCA_013400535.1 Scopus umbretta | reverse complement strand
TTTTCTTTTTTGTTTTCTTTTTTAAATTAAATAATGACAGTTTATATGGGGATTAGAGAATATTTTTCTTATGAAATATACTTCAGTGACTACTGAGGCTCACATGACAGGCAGGTAGTGAGCATTGTTGACCACCAATTCTTTGGTCAATTGTTAGACAACTGGCTGGTAAGAGCTACAAACTGTTTTGCAAAAACACTGGGCTATTAATTTCTTCATGTTCTATTTTAAATTAAGAATGAAACCTCCAAAATAGGTAACACATTTAGGAAGTAACTAAGATGGAGAAGACCTATATAACCTGAATATCATAATGACAACCACAGTGCAAACCTCGGGACTCTCACTCCTCTGTTTGCAGCCTGCCCTCATCTAAGTGACAGTAGAGTAAGATATAACCGAGCACGTCAGAAGGGGTACAATAAACAGTCAAGTTTCACAGGAACTCTCCTGTGAGGAAACAGCAGAATCCCTGACATAACTCTATCCTTCAGAGAGCCCACTTACTGGCCAACAGTGCTACCCCTGTTGTTAGAAAATATCCCAAATTGCTGCTAGCTTTCAAAATGAAAGTAGTTGCTGAAGACTACAACTTCAGTCATGGCCTCTGAAGTCTGACTTAGGTATGAAGATATTACCAGCAAAAGCAGGAATTGAGATACAGGAGTGAAATAATTTCTTGAGTAGTAGTTTAAATGTCCTAAGCTTACTGTTTTATTTCTAGGATTTTAATTTCTTAGGGGTATTTGTATGCAGGGAAAAAATATTATTGTAAATACAGAAGAGCAGGGTTTCTTGTCAACATGGCATCATTGGATGTTCTGTTTTAATCTTGAGTATATTGCTGCTGGAAAACCTAAGTAGAAGAATCCCCTTCCTCACTTTAGGAGTAAGGAACACAAACCATGGAACACAAGCCACATTCAATTCACTGATTTAGTCATGGGCCCCTTGTCAAACATCTACTATGAACTACAAAACTGCCACAGCCTTTGTTCTTTTTTAACCCCTTTGCTATTCCTTCTGTCCACATCCCTTGGTTCAGTTTAAACCATTTTTTCCACGCTGCTTTCCCCTAAAAGCTTTCATTCTTTTCTTTCTTTTTGAACTCATTATGCCTTTAGTTCTTATTGCTTCATTTTCCTCTTGCATTGTTCTCATGACTCCCATACTATTTCCTTCACATCTTCCTCCCTAAATATCTGCTCCCTCTTGCCATAAATTTAAGCTATGACACCAAAAGGGTTCAATAACCTGTTTTCTTCTTCAATTACAATCATGAAACATAAGGCTATTTTCTCAAGTCCCAAAGCATGAATCTACACTGAGAAATTATGTGCTTATTTGTGAACAACATTCCTTGAATCTACGACTGTCAGCTACAGGTGAAGCCCCTGCTAAGAGAACTACAGCCACAGAGAGTCTAAAGACATTGTACCTGCCCCTTTACTTCACCATCTTTTTCTCTCTCTCTCTTTACTATGACAGTTTTCTACTCCTCTGTAGCAGCTCAGGTGTATGCAAGCTCTTTCCATCTGCAGAGCAATGTTCCCAAGGAGCAAACATGCTTGCAGGCAAAAGAGTTCAAATTATGTCAGGACGTCAGGAGATAAGAATTATTTATTTTTTTTTGACACTAACTTTCACCCTGGTCCTGTCTCTGTGTATCCCAGGAAAGCTGGAGATGGAAGCTACACAAGACGCTTACAGGTTGTACAAAGTTTCAAAAGAAACTTCCAGAGAGTAACAGCAGAGGCAAATGTAGGAAATAATAATACATCACCACTGCAGGGTTTGTGTGTTGGAAGAGCAGCAGCAGCAGCAAAGGAGAGGAGCATTTGTTTTCACTAGGTAGATAGAAAGAAACCAATGAAGACAAAGGATGCCTCTGTCCCATTCTTGCCAGGACTTTGGCGAAAGGGCGCTATTTGAGGTCCAGGAACTCAGCAACTCCCTATAATGTCTGCCTAAGGCTACACATCAGGTGGACTTATTAAACACATAATTATATGCTGAGCTGTGGACCTGTATTTTCCAATAAGGAAGGAGGAGCAGTATTTTTTATCCTAACTCACATAAGAACACAGTGCACAGAACAAAAGTGGGAAATAATGTGGAACTAAAAATTATGATCAGGATGAGAGAGGAAAATGGTTTAACAATGGACCTTTCTTGGTGTGCTTTTTCTGAATTTGTCATAAGTTGTGCCAGTTTCTTCTTCCTACTTCATTCCTACACGATGGCATTTCAGAGGTTCTCCTACCTTTCTCCTTTCCAGACTGAGCATGGCAGAAGTGCAAATGTTTAGGAAGGAGATTAAAAATCAGTTGCTGGAAGCAGTGGAGAAGAGAACTCCAACTCATTTGTCTCCACTGTTTGAGACAAATTTAGGCTCTTCCTCCTTCAGTTTGTGTTGCTCAGTCACTACAGTCATATGCCAGAATAGGTGAGAGGAGACAGTGCCGTCACTCCTCCTTTTCTGATCATAAGAGTCTGACCAATCATTTACATCTTCAGAAGCACAGATTAGAGGAAAAAAGATAGTGATGGTAAAACACTGAGAGACAGACTCATGCAAAAAACCAAAGCCAATCGATTAATGACAGACACGTAACCCAAAATACTCTGTTTAGCACTGAATAGCCATTCACCACTGATCCCAGTAATAAGATGACACTTTAAAGATCAATTTCTTTGGCGGAAAGCTAGGAATGCAATAGGGGCACAACACAAATTTGTTGCATATGCAAGAGAGGCGTATCGCTTACAGAGAAGTGTAGGGCACAACTAGAGAATGAAGGACTAGCTTGTTCTTGCATTTCCTTTCTGCCTTTTGCCTCTCTCTGCTTGGAGTAGCAACCTTTTTTTTTCTTTGCAGAGCTTTATAAAATGTCTCTGGAGGTAAATCAGCTAGATTGTGTTAGCAACTAGCCCTGGGAGACAGAGGCTAATTGCTTTAATTATTGCTTAAGGGCCAGGTGGGGAGATTTAGAACTTGAGACCAATCAAGAAGGGACAAATGAAGACAGGGCTCCTGAGCTGGGGTCTCTGTTCCTAGTTTGCAATAGTCTGAGTGACAGAGGAGCAGCTGAGATGTCTGTAGCTGAAGCTGATGGAATAGATTACTGATTAGTTCCCTACTTAACTACCACAAGTAAATCTTTAGACTGATTTGTATGAAATGCATGTAGTTTGACCCTCCTTGTTTGGGGAAGAAGAAATAAAGCATTCCTCATATGAGTAAGCCAGATGTATTGCCTGAGGTTAGCACATGACAGCAACCATAAGAATATTGCAGGAGAATTCCTCATAAAGGCAATCTCTAGTCATTAGTCCTCCAGACCAATGCATCCTTAGGACAGATACAAAAAGAGCACTGAGAAACAGACACAACAAAAGAACCTTTCAGTCCCAAAGCCACACTGGCTGTGTTCCTGCCAAAGACATGGTCTGACATTTTGGGGGAGGGGAACAGAGGACAATATTATAAAAAGTATTAAACGTTACTCCCAAAAGAAAAGGCAATTCCTGATCAGCGTATTCAGGGAACCAATTCTAGCAAAAAACACAGTTGTGCTGAAGAGCAAATGCTCTTCCCCAGAAGAATCAGAGAGATCACAGTAGCCTCTCAAATCCTTACCAATATCATTAAGTATCTCTGTTGGATCATAGCTTTCATGGTACCATCCTGAAGAAACCAGAAACTCTCATTGTAATCCATAAATTCCCAGAATAGCTGCTGTTTGGAAAGGAAATTGCACTTCCGAACTTGACTCCATGCTCCAGTACTCTCTGTGATTTCTTGAAGTTGCATACTCTTTGTTGACTGCAAAATGTTTCTGTCATATTGGTACTTAGAGCTCAGTTCAAGGGAACCATGCAGCTGTCAAGCAGCACTGAAGTTTCTAAGATGATCTAATGGACCTGATCAGTAAAATCTCAAACTCATTGACAACAAATGATATTTTTAACTTCTATTAGGAGAGATAGTTTGAGTGGGACCACTTTGTTACATGCGTTCACTTTAGCTTACTAAAACAGTGCACAAGGCTCAGCTCTTATCACCATCCAGCAATGGAGAATTCCCCTAGCAGAGTAGAAAATCCTATTTGGCAAAACTCCTCTTCCTCCAAAAAACACATTCAGTCCACATTGTTGTAGAGGAAGAGTTCTGGGAGGAAACACAGCTAGAAGTATACCAGGAAAATGGAATAAATCAGAGCAGGCAATGCACATTGATATCACAACTCAATGCCTGTCTATGGAGCAGTTAACAGCTATAAAAACCTGTTTTATATCTTGCTCCAACCCAAATGATGTAATCTGCCCTCCCCACTACCAAATTCAGGGAAAAGGGATTTGTTCCTATATTAAGTCAGCTTATTGCATGAAGACAACTAGCTGAAAAGTTCAGATCCGGATCTGAACTGCCCTAAAGCTTTAAAAGTTTGTGTCCGTTTCTATTTGCTTTCTTATGTCATAACTGCTACTTTACCCTTAGCTTCCATAGATGAAACTGAAAGAGCAAAGAGGAAAACAAAACAGAATATACTTTTTAAAAATAAAAAGAAGTCATACATATGCCTATTTTGAGAAAGTGACCCCCCTCTCATGGTACAGCTGCCTACACCGTGTGCTCAACCATTCTCCTCTTTCACAGAGCTCTACCTGAGTTCAAGACATGCAGTGCTATGATCTACAGGCTGAGGTCCTTTTGGAGTATGAATGAGGAACGTAACTCTCACCTGTTGCATTTTACTAAACCCAAACACAAGATGACAATATATGAGGGACAGAAGAATTCTCTGTGAACACCCCCCATCATTGCCACCAGAAGTGGCATTGACTCTGCTCTGTCGTGCGGCGAGGCCACGGATCAGGAAACCAGTAATCAGGAATTAATTTTAAAAACTGAAAGGCAAGGATAACTTTAGTAAAGTTCCCCATCCCTAGTGAATAACCAGATTTAATGGACCTAAGTAGAATGATCTCTTTTGCACGTGCATTATCTGTACAGTCTTTCCCTTAGTGTGCCAGACCTGCTGCATGCAGCCAGCATCACCAGCTGGCGCTGGCATCCCTGCAGCTCTCTCAACTTTCCTGCATGAAACTTGCTTTCTGCCTAGTGAGCTGCATCAGGGACAGCTCAAAGTTGATTACATAGAGCAGAAGGTCATGTGGGGTCAAAAAAGCACCCATCTACTCAAAGCTGGTTTAGCTGCCAGGATTTGCACTGTAATCTATGTACCAAGAAACATCAAGAGTTTTTATTCAAAGATCCTCACTGTTTCCTCATGATCAAGTAAGTCAACAGTGTGTGTGCTAAGGGGTAGGGTACACTCTACATTCTGTGGATTTAAAGATAGCTGCACAAAACAGAAAGCAAACTCATCTCGTTTTGCTGATTTTTGCATGCAAGAGTGTTTGAGATCCCCTGATGTGCATCTAGAAAGCACATCAGCTGGACATTAGGAACCATGAGTATCTCAATGTAAGATTTCTCAATGAAACTGTGATTCAGCTCACCAGAAGGAATTTGCAGGGAGTCTGAAAAGGCTACAGTGTATTTATTTTGTAGCTAAGGGATTATAGGCAGATTTTCTAAAATCCGAACAAAAACTTTGACTCGGAAAATGGTCCCCAGATAGAAGGTTTCCTCAAACACATATGTACCAGTGCAATTTTTAAAGGTATATATACCATCAAGCTTTGCAATGCCAGAATTTTTAAACCAGCAACATTTACTTTTCTGTATGACAAAATCTGTAATATTACTCTGTGTGTTTTGCTTTCCATTCCAACTTGCTAAACTACCTTTCAATCTTCTAGTCACAAAGTAAATATAACAGGATTTCCTTTTGTTTGACCCTGGGCCTACACCCCTATAGTACAGTAGGGCTCTATTTGAACACAAGGGTTGGTTCACATGTGGCATAGGACACGAATAGCTTTGTTTTCCATTATTAAAAAGTAACAGCACAAAGGCAATGAACATATATAGAAATTATTTTTTTTCTGGTAAATATGACCTCTTCGGTCTAGTCAAGAAATTTTGCAACTCCAGTACATGAATGCAATGACATAGGTTCAAGCTATTGAATTTCTTTATGCAAGTAAATGCTTTCAACAGTGCCATAAGCAACAAACAAATACAGGGGTGTGACTCACTCAGACAGTCACAGCTCATCTCTCCAAGTTCTGTAAAGGACTAGCTTTAATATTGGCTCAGTGGTTCCTATACAGAAATAACCAGTATATTACACTTACACAGGTTTATCTTCAAAAAGTAGAACTGAAGAAACTGACATCCTATTGACTTATGTCCTAGATCTCCAAGTCCTCACCACCATGCCTTTTCCATTTCACTGCAGATCTCCCCTACTTCTTACAGAACAAGCGTTCATGGCTTGTTGAGGGCTGGTAGAGTACTCATTGCCTCTCAAAATGAAAGGCCCTCATGAAGGCAGTAACCTGAGTCTTTCTAATTGAGTCAAATGCAGATTTTCACAGAACTTGTAGCAACTGAACATTGTCAAGATTCCTACCTTATCAAATAAGATTGAAACTGGTCAATAGTTTCAAAGGTTAGGCAGGGAAAGACAAACTGACAGAATAAAACAGTTCCTTAGGAAACAAAATCACAATGATCAGCAGCACAACAAACATCTTTTCACATTGATAGAATAAACTGCACAATATGGACAGCAAACCAGTATTTTTTCTGGATAAAACTTTCCTTGTAGCCAAGATTTTAAAAAACATTTCTTACCTGGGACATCAGTAAAACAGGAACAGTAGGGTATAAAATCTCTAAATAACACTTTGCATCTAAATGTATTTTCATGGAAAGTCATGCTTTGAAAAGATCTAACACGTATCTTGCAAATCTTGCTCTAGGTAGAATGAATTTCAAGGTGGTGTGTGGGAGGTATCCATACAGAGAAGAATCCTATATTTATTAGCCACTTCCATAGCACTTTGAGCATGTACTATTATTTTTCTGGATATATGTACAAGTATGAATATGTTCTGTGGCATTATTATATAGTTCACAATACTGAATAAGGCTGGGAGATAATATTTTTTTAATTTATTTAGTATAATTTAACCTCACAGCTTGACTGAAGGCAAGAAATATAAAGTGATGGTTATACAAAATCGGTTGAAGGCATGAAATAACTTTCATGAAAATGATTTGATAAGGTGAAGTTCTTAAAAAGATTCAACTTTCCAAGTAGCTACTTGTATTTAACAAACCTATGAGAGGTTAACTAATGTATGAAGCAATATGTCTGCACACAGCCCTGTTCCTTTTAATGCACGGCCTTCCAAGGCCTTGCTCTTAAGACATTATGTGTGACGAATGAACCGTCCAGTAGTTTTTAAATGATATTAAATTCTGCATGGTATGCTTAATCACAGTTCCACATGAGTTTTAGGACAACCCTCGCTTTCTTTAAAAGCACAAAACCCCCAAGTTTTTAAGCTGAAAGCAAAAATTTCTACCATTTCCCATTCAGCCTTTCAAAAGTCAGGGAAAAAGATACACAAACTACTCTCCTTAATAGCATTTTCACTGTGAGAAAACTACAGAAGGCCTTACAGCCTTTTTTGCCAGACTTCTTGATTTTCAAAATTCCCTGCAAGCCTTCCCTCAGTCAGACTCTAGAGGGAGGATGAAGGAAGCTATTTTTCCTTCAATCTTCCTCTTCATGATGCTTTGCCAAAAGTGGGATTACAAAAAATATCACTGGAGTCTGGCAGGTCTATCTCACCTTGCAAAGAAGTTGGAGCAAAATCACCTAGTTGCAAGACTTCAAAGACCCAGAGAAGCTTCTGTTTTGATCCCTCGCTACTCCTCACCAAAGGCTTCTCACTGAAAACCAGCCACAAGGAATTATTTCCCCTACCACCACTCCCAAAACCTTTTCTAGCATGTTCATGTTAATATCTTAAATAAGCAAATAATCCTTATTTATCATCTAGTTAAAATTAAAAAGCAAATAGAGTGTAATTGCATACACACCACGAAAGGTATTGAAGTGTTGGAAAACTCTCTTCTCAAGAGGCAACACTACATCACTTGGTTTTGCTTTGTGGATTACACTCACTATTTCCAAGGTCAGTATTTCAGTAGCCGTTTTATAAAAATACCTTGAAATACACTTGAAGTCTATTTATCTTTTTTTTTTTTCTATTCTTTGTGTGCAAATAAATCAGCCTCCTACCTGACACTTCTTGAGTAATGTTTCTGCAAAGTATTTTTGTATTTTTTAATTATTTTTTGATCCTAAATAAAGCAGCACTGGTCAGTCCTAATGACCACAGGCAAATCCATGGTTTGGCACACCTCTGAAGATCTGCAGCTGACAGGAGGATCATGGGACAAAACTTAAGGCTTTGCTGCCTTATGTTTTGCAGAGCTCACGTTTCACAGGCTTTAAATAACTGGAGCTATGGAAACACTCTTTATGCCTTAACTTTGCACACCAAAAATGGTTTACCTTGGTTAGTGCTTCACTTGACCTGATCACTGAAAACTGCGCTGCCTTCAATTAACTAATTCAAGGTAAGAACATGTTTTTTTTTTTTCTGGCAGGATGAAAGACTTTAGGGTGGGATTAGTGAGGCCCATTAATTTTTGAAATTAAATGCTGTCCTTTTGCTTTCCCATATCTTGGATTCTGCATTTCCACCAAAGACAGAAGTAAACATCTCTGTTTTGTAAGATAGCTGGCTGTAGCCTGACCACAGCAAATTTGCCCTTGCAGGGTTAATACTAGTTCTCCCATGTGAGATAGGAATGGGTTCTTGTCCTAGTTTCATCTGGGATAGAGTTAATTTTCTTCCTAGTAGCTGGTACAGTGCTGTGTTTTGGATTTAGCATGAGAATAATGTTGATAACACACTGATGTTTTTAGTTGTTGCTAAGCAGTGTTTATGCTAAGTCAAGGACTTTTCAGCTTCCCATACTCTGTGAGCAAAGAGGTGCACAAGGAGCTGGGAGGGGGCACAGCCAGGACAGCTGACCCAAACTGGCCAAAGGGCTATTCCATACCATACGACGTCATGCTCAGTATATAAACTGGGAGGAGTTGGCCAGGGCAGCAGCGATCACTGCTTGGGAACTGGCTGGGCATCAGTTGGCAGGTGATGAGCAGTTGCATCACTTATTTTCCTGGGTTTAGTTCTCCTCTCTCTCCCCCTCTCATTGTTTTCCTTCTCATTACTATTTTTAAAATTATAATTATTATTTTATTTTATTTCAATTATTAAACTATTCTTATCTCAACCCATGAGTTTTCTTACTTTTGCTCTTCAGATTCTTTCCCCTATCCCACTGCAGGGGGAGGGTGAGCAAGTGGCTGTGTGGTGCTTGGTTTCCGGACGGGGTTAAACCACAACAGCTCTGAAGCTAACATTTCATTTTTTATCACTGCCACTTAAGACCCTCCTACATATTCTGTCATTAATCCATACCCTTATCAGGACCTTGAGTGCACCATCAGGCCTTATTTTTTCTGGCCACCTCTCCTGGGACCTCCACCTCTGTGCCCCTTCCCAGGAGCCCCACTGAAGCTGAGCTATGCCACAGGCAAGTGGGGGCCAGTGCTGTCCCAGGCTGCTCCTGGCTTGCTGCCTGCCCTTCCTGCACTGACCTGGGACCTGCCTACCTACTTCTGCTTGTCTGCTGGTCACTGGGCTGTTGGTGGGACCTGCTACTGCCAGCAGCTCTGCCCTGCAGGCTGTGGGGTGCTGTGGGGCTACGTCTGCATCAGAGGGCAGTGCCCTTGGGTCATGGCCACCCTCAAGACCCTGATTGCCTTCCCTTATGGAGGAGCCTCATTCTTCCTGCTCTCTGACAATGCTGATGATCAAATCTGCTCCAAGTACTGACATGCCATTTGCAGAAATAGTTCCCTTCAGTGCTCTGCTGCCAGTCTTGCTTTGAACTGCTACACACAGGATCACTTCCTTCCTTGTTCCCCACTTAGAAAAACTTTTGGAATAGCTTCTTCAAAAGTACCATATAAAAGCATTATTGCATCCAATCTGGTCCCATATTCCACAAAATGTACAGCAAATCTGCTCTGTGAAAATACTACTCATTTCATTTTTCATGCTATTTGCTAAATTAAAGTCTCCATACCATTATATTGGTTTCTCCAGTTTCAGAATTTTTCCTCCTTTTGATACTTTATCAAAGGTAAAGCAATGACATGAATCGCGTGCTCCCAAGATCAGATGGGGTATGTCTTCTGTTCTTGCCAATCTCACCACTTGTTCTAGTCAATAAATTGTCTGAGCCTTTTTTGCTGAAATGAACAATGACAAGAAAAGGTCACTGAACTAAGGCTGTGGTAATGTAAAACTCAGACTGTGAACTGGGTTTTGAATGGGCAGCTTTTCTTACTCGATTGGCTTTTGCCTTCATATATTGTAGCAGAGGCAACAGGGGAAACATCTGCTTCTAGCAGAAGTGTTCAGAAGAGACACTGAAAGTCATGAGATCATCTGTTGGGATAATCCTGTATGAAGAGAAGATCACCGTACAGAGTGGATCCACTTTTTGAGCTGAATTGTCTCACAAAGTAGTTATGTAGCAGATCACAACACAGCTAACTTGGATTAACTTGGAAGGTTGATTGAGGAAAAGTTCCCAACAACACAGGAGACAGGAGGTAATAAAAAAGTAATTTATGTCAATTAGGAATGAACAGGCAGATGAAGTGAGGGCCTAAAATGGCTGCGTAGCAGCAGAAATTTCATGTCCTGGTGACAAAGCTATTTCAAAGAAGGAAGGAAGAGGGAGGCTATTGCACACCCAGCCTCTGACCTGCAGCAGCAGGACTTTGCAGAGCACTGCAAGAGATGGAGCAGTAGCAGATGTTCACTTTTGCCCTCAGCTCTGTATATTCCTTGCTATTTAAAGTCAAAAAGCTCTTAATTTTTTAATGTTTTTACGTTTTCAATGTTACACATTTCAGTTAACACTTGCCCAAAAACCAGTGAATTGTAAACCTAGTGCCCGGCTGCCATAACACCAATAAGTGGCATGCATAAGCTACGGTGGGATCTGTTGGTGTCAACATTAGTTATATGGCTTTGGTGGCTGAAGCGTATAAGATTTAGAAAATGAGCTGCTGGAAAAAGAATCTGTAATTTAAAGGTGTGTATAAAGGCACACTGTCAAAAGCACTTGCCAGAAACACATGGAAAGTGCATAGGCCTATTAAGCAGGACGTAAATTTAGCAATCGGAAGAACACTCAGCCAAGCAAGCTATATATACCAGCACTGTGAAACAAGGATTGTAAGGTAAGAAGTATATTTAAAGGGGAAGTCACACAACTTGCTTGATACAGGTACACAGATGCACACACACTCTCATATTTTGTACATAAATCAAAACCCAAGATTTAAAGTCCAATCTTTCAGTGGTTTCAACTATTATTTTCATTTTGATTCTTTTCATAATTAAGCAGAAGAAAACACACTGCTATATAGCTTCAATTATTCTGACACTTCTACAGTCTCATCTTCCTGCAGTTCTCTCAGTTTTGGCTACATACTCATTACTTAGTTCAATCAATGATCCAATCAGTAAATTCATGGCTGTATCCATTCCAACTTTGCAAGGCCAGGGCCACATTCTGAGATACAGTTAAAGAAGTTCATAGGCCAAATGTTGGTCTCCTATCCTCAGGAATATAAAAAAGGCTACAGCATCAGTGTAAGTGGAATTAACTCCAGTTGGTACCAAAGTACTCTGAACTTGCTTGACTGTCAAGTGAGGAGCCTATACTGATGTGCAAGACAGTCTGAAAGGAAACCAGATGACTAGGTGAAAGGCAACAGAGCCCCACTGCTATTTTAGGATGGAATAGGAGCACTGTACAGTGCTGGCAAATATGACACAAGGCCAGTGTGAGAGACACATCCTTCCAGAGAGGTGTATGCTGGGCACAGATTACCCTGGGGGTAATTACCCTACAGGGGTACCAAATGCCCATCTCTGCGCAACTGAATCCCATTCTGCAATCTAAAACCAGGATGAACTGCCACAGCTGCTGACTTCTGTAGTATGTAAATACACTACACAGGGAAGCTATATGACCAAATTTAAGGACAACATCTAACTTTAAGGCAACTAAGGCTTATTCACTTAAGTATTAACAATGTAGTCCATAGGATCTCTTGTGTATACATGTAGTCCATTGGATGTCTTGTGTATAGTTACATGTTTTCGTGACAATGGCTGGATAGATTTATCAAGGCAATCAGTGAAATTTCACCCTCATGGTTCCAGCAAAGCACAAATTAAAACATTTTAAAACATAAAACATAAACTTTTTTAAAAAAGATGTTTTGAATTTTAGCTATGCTAAGAAAATGAGGGAAACTTTCCAATGGCTGTTCAATTGAAATGGCCTCTGCCTCTTTACCCTAACAGTAATGTCTGGAGATAAGGATTAGTACTGTGATTAATGTTCAGGTATAGCACACGGGAAACAAATGACTTCTCCAGCTTTCCTACAGATTGTTTGGCTTTTGGAAAGTCAATGAATTATGTCATGCCTGTATTTACTAATCAATAGACAGTGATGGAATATGCTTGCCTCACGGGACCAATGCAATGTTAAGCTGATTTATTTTTATTGACATTTTCAGAATCCAAAATGTGCTATTGTAATCCAAAGAATTAAGATATAGGAACCTCTGGCAATTAACATATTGGTGAAGGTAAAAAATAACTCATTTATGTTGTATAAAGTTATTATGCACAGAATTATCTTATTAGAAACAGTATATCCTAAACCTTAAATTAACTGCATGAATTATAGATGTTAAATGACAAATGTAAAAAGTAACACTGCAGCATCATATACAATTAAAGGACATAACTCTCGACTAGGAAAAGGTAATAAAAGGTGACACTGCCCACCTCATATGGGCAGAATAGTTCAAGCAGAGGTAACTGAGTGTCTCACAGTTGAACAGTAGATTCACACAGCCTAAATTATTCCTATTTGGCATATATAGCACTAGATATAAGTTCTTGGTACTGTAAACATCATTATAAAGTGAGCATTAAATATGAAAAAATAAAAAATAAAAATCTAAACATAGAAATGGAGAAACAGTGTAAAACCAAAGCAGCATACTCCCTGCCAATTTTCTATTTATAAAAAGAAAAAATAAGGAAGATAAAAAGTGATCTTAACAGAGTTTAGAGATAGTCTTAAAAACTACTTACCTCTTACACTAATAAGAATGATCTTGAATTGGCATAGTGACTGCAGTAAAAATAAACATCCTATCCTGGGCTTTATACCCTAAACCAGATGTACACAGGGCTAAGTACTAAAGACCATAAAACACAGACATCTAGGCCAGGTTTTCCAAAAGCTTATGCCAGGGAACTGGCAGTCTGAAAGGCTAAAAGCCTTTTTGGCTCTTTAAGCATTCAAGACTCTTCTACAGATTCATAGATGTTAAGCTCAGAAGAGAATGCCTGCACTATAGAATATCACCCGATAACTCTTGAACAGGAGGGAATAATTGTCACCGCTTTCCTAAATAACACAATCATGCCAAATAACTTGCAGATTAATTAGAACAAATATTTCTAAAAAGAACAACTACCTTATGTAGAAAATTTTGTGTAATAATTAACTATTTTCATAAGAATGGCTAGCTGTAAAAATGTTTTATCTCAATTCCAACCTAACTTAAATAAAATAAGTTTCATCTGCTCAGTCTTTTAATAACTTTTTCTTCTAAAATAAAAGACAATCTATTAATTGGTAACAACTAGTGAGATCTGTGATGAAGTCGTCACTGTTTTATCTCTAACAAGGTAATTCCCTCTTTGTGTAGCAAGTTTTTCAGCTTCTTAGTGTTTTGTCACTTATTCAAAGCCACTATGGCTTCCAATATCTTTTTTCAGTATTACATGAACCTGTAGGTTATGTGTTTCCTGAAGGCAGGGTGGATGCTGAACTGCATGATTATGTGTAGAGGTGGATTTTACAAAGCATTTAATGAACCACACAGAAGAATCAACCTTGCGAGACAGTTATCTTTAAGGCGCAACTGACACAGGGAGCATATTTCAAAAGATGCCTGTTTCTCGTCCCTCCATCCCTCCATCTCCCGGCTGAGCCAAGAGGGTACGAGGTGGCACACATGCCCCAGACTCATTTAACGTCTTTTCCACTAAATACAGCTCTTCCCTCTAAGCAACACACTGGGGGAAACAGAAAAATTTTAAACCTTTATTTTAGTCATTTAATACAGTTTTTGATACAGGTCTAGTCCCACGGGGTTCCATCTGCAAAAGATTTTTTAAGAGCATATGAGTAACTGTACAAAGTGAGACAGAGACACATGCACTCAGAGGGGGTCCAAAACAACTTATATATCTCTGATTCAGTACAAAAGGCCCAAAGAATATCCATGTGTCTTTTTGAAAGCTGATAGAGAGCTCATAATGTCATGTTGAGGACTGATGACAGGCCATACTGGGGCCCTTCACGGTAACCCCTAAGGAAATCAACTCACCTTTCCCTGTTTTTCATGCAGATTCTTTTATCCATCCTGAGACAGCACATCCCAGGAGCAGTGGCAGAAGGTACAGGGCAGAAATCCTGAACTGTTCTGCAAGTGATCTTCCCGATGGAGTCAGACAATTCCCAAATGCCATGGGAAACACAAGAGGAGGAAACACATTACCTCATGACCTCTACCCAAATATAAAATGGAGTCAGAAGCAATGTACAATATATCATCCAGATTTTAATTAAAATGCACATGAAAGACAACCACACATTCTTGTCTACTGGTGCACCTGTACACAAAGGTTAGGTGTGTGTCATTGCAGATGCCTCAACAGCAAGAGATATGAGCTCTTCGTATGCTATTGATTCATCTGTATGATTCCATCAACTTTGGGTCATGGCCACTGAATATGACTGTTCTCATCAGACAAGGAGAAAAAAGAATAAATATATAAATAAATAAATAAATGTGCATTTCTGTACATTTGTATATGAAAAGAATAGCACGTACCATTACCCATCAGGTAATCAAGTCCCAGGAATAGCTCATGGCATATTTGTAATGAGAAGAGTTAAGAAAACACAGACTGAAGAGGTGTGAAGGGACACTGAGAAAGACAACCTGTGACCACAGTAGCTGATGAGAATAAGCATCGATATGGGAAATATTCAGTTGTACTATGCCAAGATCCAAGCAACAGCTGCTGTATTTCATAGAAACACTGTGAGCTCCAAGAAACAGCAGCTTAGTGAAAACTCTACAGATGCAAATGGAATTCATCCAGTATTAAAATGTTTCATGATATGCCACACTTACATGGGTGGAATGAAAACTTACATCAGTTACAGACCCCTACCTTTGGCTGCATATTTTCATACTTGCTCATGTTTTCACACTCTTTCATCAATTCACAGTGACAAGTAAGTGTTGACTGACATAGTCCTCAAATACCAGTTTCCAGGATCTTTTGCTGATTGTGCAAGAATACTATTCTGTAATATTTATAACAGTCAGTGGCTTATTTGTTACCACGCATGTTGCAAAACTATTTGATTGCTGTCACTTGATCATGTTTAATAAACACACATTTCACAGCCTTCAGTGCTTACCTGCATCACTATCCCCTCCCTGCCTCAATAACTAATATAGATGCTGCATTTTTTAATTGTTTCTTTGAAGTATTCAAAATCAGTCACTGTTAGAGGTGAAATATAAGGCAGGATGTTTTGATGAACATATGACAGATAAAACCTCAAGCAGACCGATAGGGATTATTGGAGGATGGGGTTTTTTGCTCTCTGTTCTGCGGGGAATAAGACACTGCTAGAAACCATCTGGGAAACCTACCTAGCAAATCCCATGTTGATGCAGGGATCTAGGATATCAACAATGATTCTAGTACCTCACTTTTTTCCTGTGGCATAGTACAGCTGCACCATTATTGTTTTCTATAAGGCTGAAGGTTATTAATCAGAACTTCATGGACATTGTGACATTTAGTGAGCTGAAATGTTGCAGATCCTCTTGGAATAGATCTCTATTACCTAGGTTGCCATTTCCAGAGGACTGGACTCAGTAGTTCAGGTGATTCCTTACACTTCTCTATTCTGGTAATTGATATTATCCACATCTACTATTTTGTTCCTAAAAAAAAATTTCAGACGGGTCTTTATAGGAATCTTTGGAAGCAAACTGAGGAGAACAGAGGAGAATTAACAGAAAAAGCTGAAGCAGCAGCAGGAGGGTTAAATGACTAGCAAAAAAAATAAAGATGAAAGAGAACAAAATAGTTAAATAGTTTTAAAGTTGAATTCTACTTCTCCTTCCTTCCTCTATTAAAAAATTGACCTATTCCCTTCTCCCACATCACCTTGCAAATCCAGTTACATGAATAAGTAAGTATCCAAAAAAAGCATTAAGTGTTCTAGTGTACCTAATTATTCCCAGCAATTGCTACAGAGAGAAAATGGAGGGTACACAAAAGCACAGTTTGAAGGTGTACCATGTGTTTAGCAAGATATTTGACTACTGGCAGTCAGTCAACAAAAACCAAGATTAGAAAGTGAGATGTCTGTAAGACAACTAATCAAAATTATATTTATTTTAAAACCTCAGTAACATGTTGTTATAAAAGGCATTAAAGAAAAAAAAGAAAAAATATATTTGACTTCTTTCCTCCCTTTCTTCAGCAGCTGACTTGGTCTATAGAAAAGAATGCAATACCAGAAGAAAAATCAGGAGTAACATTTCAGGATTATCAGCTTCTTGAATAACAATACAGTTTTGGAGGAATGTAATGTGTGTAGAAAGTGGTCAATTATCCAGCCATTCATTACAGATTAGTTTTGAGGATCAGCTCTTCAATGTCTGCATCTGAAAAATAAAAAAAAAAGACAGTTCATTAGCTGTAAATATTAAGACTAAACACAATTGCAGTAGATAGCAATTACTGCTGCCCCATTATATCTTGCTCAATTTACCATCAAATAGTATTTAATCTTCCAAGAGCAAGATTTGCCCTCAGTCTTTTTCTAGTTGGTAGAGGAGCTGCATATATGATAACAGAAGAAGAAGAAAAAGTTGCAGTGAACCATTTGACCTGGTAGGACTACAACACAAATTCAATTTCCTAAGAAAAAAACCCAAAACAAAACAGAAAGGCAAGAATTAGGGATTGAAGATATTCATTGTAACAAGGCCCAGCCTTGAAAGTATCTCTCAGGAACAAACCCTGGTTGACATCAACAGGAATTTGCCTGAATGGTACAGACTTGGGTTCCCAGGCTGTTGAGGTATAAAAAGTTCTTGGCTGTAAACAGGAAGGGAAGTAGTAATTTCATACACCTTACCTCACTGATTGCAGATGAACTTGATAGCTTTCCCTCTTGTCTGAAGAGATGTCCAGGCACTAAAACCAAGTTGGACAAAGTCCTGCATTCCCTCCAGGTACAAGTGCTTCTGTTCCAGTAAGAGGGACCAATGACTCCAAA
Source organism: Scopus umbretta (assembly GCA_013400535.1). Classification (NCBI taxonomy): domain Eukaryota; kingdom Metazoa; phylum Chordata; class Aves; order Pelecaniformes; family Scopidae; genus Scopus; species Scopus umbretta. The sequence continues at coordinate 11,696 of VZTL01069485.1, read as the reverse complement.
GGTGAGTGTGAATGAGGACAGACAGCTGGATCTGTGAGTAATACACATGCAATCTGGAATCAACAGCACCACTGTCTGATCCTTGACCAATGTGTACTTGTTCCTTTAAAAAAAAACTTCTGAGAAAATTTATAAAAGGTCACATTAAAAATTGTTCTCTTCCATCCCAGTTTTACATTAGCTGGGATTTCATACACATACGGAGCCAGATTGTATTCTCCATTACAGATATGTAAACCTGGAGTAGCATCATCAACTTCAGTTTAATTGATCTGGATTTACATCATTGTAATGAATGTCCTGCAGGAAACCAATTTAATTTTCAAGAGCTTTCACTGAACATGAAAACCTGCTACTAAATGTACTGCCGATGGGAGGAATTAGACATAGAACTGATGTTATCATAGACAAAGGACTTTGATGAATGTGACTGTTAGAGAATGCTAGAGCATTCATATTTTCTGACAAACACTGCACTGATTTTTTCATGCACCTGTAGTCGTCTCTCTTCATAACAACACTCTATTCAACCATTTATTATGTGTAACCCCCAACATCAGAAGATTCAAGTCCAGAAGAAACAGTGCTTTATAAATTCAACTTCTTTTTCAAGGAAAAGGCATATTAAACCATTAAACTAAACTATTTTTAGTACCAAAAAGCTTCTTGGTGGCCTATAACATTTCCCCTATCGAAGAGCAGCAAAAAGGAAGACGGACTTTATTTCTTTATAGAACTCTACTGCTTTCTCCAAACAACCTATAAACTGACTTGGAGATAGAAAATCATGATGTTCTCAGTTTTCTCATTTTCTAAAAGTAGGAGAAAGTAAAGCCAAGGTGTTTGATAAAACGGTAAAGCAAAATATAAAGGACTCACTATTTACAATGAGACCAACCTATAAAAACCCTATGTATGGAGTAGGAACTAACAGGGAAAGAGAAAACAGTCTGGTTTGTCTCACTCTTGTGTAGGAGAGTGGGTAGGAAAAAATGAGGAGATCACCAAACTCCTTGCATACTTTTTTTATTCTCCTTTCATTAATGTTCTCCTTGCACAGGGGAAGAGAAGGGACCTATTTCTTTCCATTGCAGTCTATCTGTCTCCCAAGGAGCTGTGAAAAACACTGGCATGCCTGCTACCTTTGCACAAACGTGAGTATAGCAGAGAAAGAAAAAGATGCATACTTCAATGAACATTTGAGCCTGCCTTCACACACCAGAGATGTGAGATGCAAGCCAAAAGATGTTGGAGCCTTGTACCACCTACACACGATGGCGGCAGGAATGGATTTCACCTTAAGTTCACTTCTTTAATCATTTTTACTTTTGAATCTCCATACAAACTATTCCAAGGATTTAGTGAAAAGCAGCAATGATTGAATCCATCGGCTAACAATTAAGGCACAGCTGGAAGAAGTCACCATCCTCTCCTTGGTGCTGTGGCTGGAAGCAGGCTGGACCCTTGTGGAGCTGCAGGCTGTCTGTACTGATGTCTTGCTGCTCCACAGGGTGCGTATCATGCTGGCTTTGCATTCTGTCCCACTCTTATGTTGTTGTTTGCTCAAAATCTAGTATGCCAATAACTGTTGTAACGTGTCCTGCCTATACCTCTCACCAGACTTTGCTTCCCTCCTCATAGGTTATTCATTACAGTAGCAAACAGAATTTCATGCTAAGCCTCTTCCTACTCTTAACAACTAAGCCATAAAATAAGACTGTCAAACACCTGGACTGAAGACTCTTAAGATATTTGCATTAACAAAAGAGCAGTCAGTAAAATATGGCATTGCTTTAACACTTTCTATCTGACTATGGAAATTAAATAAAATATAACAATTAAAACTAAAAAAAACCCCCAACAAACACCTAGTTTCTTCTTATGCCATACCTAAGTAGTCAGCTCCAACTTCGAGCAAGAAAGATGAGTGAGAAGTTCTGTGGAGAGGATCAGTTGGAGTCAAAAACTCATTTCTGAAAGGCTTAACTAACTCTTAATCCAGACTCATTTTCTGTAACTTGTGCACTTGGCAGCCTGAACTAGTAGGGCATTCTTTGTACCAAAAAAGCCAACATGCAGAGTTTAATGGTATCCTCAGAAGAGGAGAAGACACTTCAATCTTATCCTTTCCAACTTTCCTTCCTGCTTAAAGCTGAGGTAACCGTATCATATGAGCACCATATGGCAATGCTCCAATTCAGCTGAAACCTATCTATGTCACCTGAATATAGATAATGAAAGAAAGAAGTGAAAAATGGTTCAGTTATGAAGTAAAAACAAAAGAAAAAAAGACAAAATAAATTTCTCCAACACTGTTCTTCAATGTGCCAAATTCCCACAGTCTGCATTTTACCTCTTGCTTCAAGTAGATGCACACCTGTTTCACACTCAATTAAGAAAATATTGTAATAAAGGACTTCCTAAGTGACTCAATAAGCTACTATCAGTCTAGGTAAAAGCCCACTGTAACTCCTGAGGACTCCATTTGCTTTGGGAAAAGCTATATGTGCCCTTATATTCTGGGCATTTCCCCAAGCAAACCTGTAGACGTAGGGCAAGGCAGAGGGGAACGACACAGACAGTGACTTCACATGCCTCAGAGACACAATGTCAGATATGATGATGTTCACTGGATATTAGGAATGACCTTTCATATTTTACTAAGATACAATCATATCTTTAAAAAGGAGAGAGAGTGAGAAAGGGACACAATGAAACTCTACCTTACTCCTCAGAGATGGTGTCTATCTGTGGCTAAATTCATGTGCACTTTTGGAAACCAGCTGGATTCATGATGCACCATCAGATTACAACAGGCTTATCTGTGTATTTGTTTATTCAGCTCAGGCTGCTTGAGCAGTTGTGCCTGGTTTCCTTCAGTAATGATACGCTCCACCAAAGCAGGTGTTAACAGGATTCTACTGCTGGACTAACCACCAAAGATGACTAAAGTTTTAACTAAAGCAGTGTGCAGGAACTTCAAATGACTCTTCACCCAGGATGTCACATATGCTCTGGCTTTCAGATCCCATGCAAGGTCTTTAAATTAAGTCTTTAAGTACCTTCTTAGAGCGAGACCTGTCTTAAAAGTGGACAGCCTGCCAGGCCAACTTGCCGTAGTGTAAATGCATCCAGTACAACACCAGTCTGAAGCTGCACTATCTGGGAGCAAACAGCCCCTGGCCCAGGACAATAACTCTGTTCTTTACATCAGGCTGAAGAAAAAAGCTTGAGTAACTTCAAAAGCCCAGCATTAAAGGAGTGACAGAGAGTAAGATCTTCCTTTCAGAAACTACATGAAAGCTCTGCCTTGTTGTGAACCACTGTAACTATAATGACATGCACATTAGAATGCAGTATTATAATTAAAGGTCACAGTATGCAGCAATTGCTATTTACTGTTCTCTCCTTTAAAACCGTGCTTTTCTTTCCAGACTTAGAGAAAAATTACTTATCTTGTGCACTTCTCCATGCAGCCAATTACACATTGGAGCAAAACATAATGCCTACTAACTTAGCCTACCGTACATCCAGAGGACCAGGAGGTGTCCAATTTTTCTATCAGAAATTTTGTCTGGCAGCAAGAAAGAAGACATTAACCAACTGTCTGCAATTAGTAGGTATCTGGACAAAATGGACACATGGTGTATGTCCTCCTTGTTACCTCACTTTAATGCATCTCCTAGGCATTCATGACTGGTAGCACATTTTTCTATCTGGGAAATCCCAAAGACAAGTTCTGCCCATTAGGAAGGTCCTTTGCAATACAGACATAATGGACTATTTATTAATCCAGGTAAAATACACGGTGCAAAAAAGTAGGGCTGGTTAGCTCAAACCCCTGTTTTCCCATACTGTATCACAATAACCTTGTTATCCAAATGCAGAAGAGACAAAATCATTTAAAAGGAGTAGGTTTGCTATATTTCATGAAGTAAATTATGTGGAAGAGATAAAGCTATATAATGGATTTTAAAAATGAAATATATGGTCTAGGAAAAAACAGTAACACAAGAATCAGAAATCGAAAATCTCATTGCTACAGAGACTTCATCATGGTCATACAGAAACCCAGCAGTCTTGCATGTAAGTATATAATGATCTATAATAATTTATATGTGCACTTAAGTATTTTAATTCATAGAACTGCATTTGCAGAGCATTCACAGATGAGTACTCTAAAAGTCTTTTGTAGTAAAAAGACCCAGCCCTATTAAGGTAAAATTACGTATATATTTTTGCAGCTATACAAAATTTCACGGACTTCAGTTTAGCCCAGAATGGTTGTAGAAAGTTCTACTGCCATGAACGTCTGAGTCTTATTGGAGGATCGGTTCCCTAATACCAGTTTAATAAAAGCATATATATAAAGTATATATATACACATATACATATACACATACATACTTACATATATACATTAAGACTACATGAAAACCCATTTCTTCCTTGCACAACGTTTTTAAGTGAATGGTAAAACATTTTGGACCAGATTTTAAGGTTATGTTAATGTTACAATTTGCCAACTCCCTCTGCTGCTTTCAGCGTGTGGTCTTTTTACACAAAGAGATTACCACACACTCACTGCCTGAAACTGAGGATTCAAAAAGTAGAGTTACACTGTCGACTGAAACTTGGTTCTTGTTTAAAGAGTATTATCAACATCAGTTTTAAAAGTCATATTCTGAAGTGACCAAGCAGAGCATTGTTTAAATAATATACGCTAGTAGTCTGAAAAGTTGAACTGAAATTTATTCACAGGGTTATCTAATCTCCAGTTATTCATCAGAGTCCTTTCAGACAAGAAAACTTGATTTATTATTCCCAGAAAACTACTTTTCTTACAAATCACTAACGACTTCCTCTGTGTAAATTAGAGAGGCCTGATTTTAGGAAAATGTTAAGTATCCCTATTTTGACAACCAATACTCTTACACAGAATGAGGCCACTATCTAGCAAACTCTCCATATAGCATAAGCATATAATTGCTTCAAGTAGGTATCAACAAGATGAATATTCCAACAATTGAACTTCCACAAAGAAGTAACCATTTTCAAAAAAAGATTTACCTATTAGCTGTCAGATTTACAAATAAAGTCTGATGGGAAAACTACCATTTTTATCCCAACTGCTTCTTCTGATCATATTTCTGCAGCATGTACATAATCATCAATCAGAACCGTATTGTCAAATGGTGGAGCCCACCACTAGATGTGTGAAGGAAGTATTGCTCTTGTAAACAGTGTTGTACAGGCAAATACATATAATATAGTTTAACAAAACTGCTTGTTTCCAGAAAAAATAAACTCCCTTAAAAAATCTGTGATTTGCTAGAGGAGGTATAATGTGTTTATAATTTTCAACTGAAAAAAAAGTAAACTTTTGGCTTTTTGTGCCTAGATTCAGCTCTGAATAAAGTGTTATCTTTAAACCTAGTGACAGGTCTAATGCACACAAGTCGACCAGAGAAACTGTGGCTTCAAATTTAATAAAACATATGTGATGCAGTATCCAAAAAGGAGGCTCAGACATAGCAGGAAGGGAACATGTCAGCCAACAGATCTTCCCAGCTCCAGCCCTTTGACAGTGGGTTTCACAGAGCCCTGGCCATTTCAAGCAAGTAATATCTTCTGCAGGCTGAATGGGTCATTGTAGAAGCTGGAGGAAGCATAATGTATTACTTCCTGCAATGCCAGCCCAATAATTAAAATATATTTCCCTTCATTTAGAAACCAGGTATTTTCTTCACTAACTTCTCACATAACGTTTCTCAATTCTTTGCCACATAAATATACCGTAAGAATACTACCTCATAAGAAGTGGCATATCAGTTTGACATTTAGTGAACACTGCAGATTATTTTTCTCATGAAAACATGATTAGAGGTTACACTAAACACATTTGCTTACCCATCACTACCAATGATGCCATTATTCAGGTCTAATCATGTCCGATAACTGTATAACTCTGAATGGCTGGAGGTTAGATGCTGTGAGAGTGCTGGGAGAATTCCTAGATGACTGCAAAAAACAACCCACATACTTGGTGTGTTCTGGGCAAAAAGGATATGCGAGAGGTGGCTCCTAGTAAAATGTATTTAGCTTTACTTGTTCTTTATTTTGTTTTCTTTTTGGCAGGGAATTAGAGTTCTAGCTAGTTCCTTGTGATATCCTTGCCCAAGTGCATCCAGTGGATACTGCACACAACTAGGAGTTTGATCTTCCGCATTGTTCAAAATTAATCAGCTGAGTAATGGCCAGAACACTCTTCTGGAGGGGCCCAGTAACCTGAATCACCAGGGAAGGCAAGAGGACCTCCTTGATCAGGTCTAGGGCTTGTAAAACATTCTTTGACCCTTTAGCATGTAAGATACCACTTAAGGTAAAACAGTAATAATGATTTATATGAGTGTATATGTACATATATGAAACACTGAGATGCTGTATGGTCCCATTCTACTCTGATGCATTGATGGTTTTTGTTTCTTCTAAAAATATTCTATAACTTTTTTTAAATTTTAAAAGTAAGAGTAGAATTAATCTGTAAAATATGAAATTGGCCACAAAAACATTCTTTTACTCTACAGTCAGCTTACAAATCTCTGACAAATTTTTGTTTATCCCAGGAATGTATTCTTCCTGAAGTCTTCACTCCATATTTAATAATCTTTACTGCATACCTAGTAAATCGTATACTTAAATGAACTGTAAACATCAACATGAGTTTCACTAGGACAAAAAGGGGAGACAAATCTGTGTATGTTGGCAGTATAGAGTGGGTAGGATGACAGTGAGTGATGAAAGAACATATCGATGTGGGGGGTGATTCAGGCCTCTTAAAATTTGTAGAATAACAAAGAATGAGATGGCTTTGATTGTCATCTCAATTCATTAGAAACAGATTTTTCACACTTTTTGATACATTTGTTTTGCATCTGAGCTGGTACTGATTAAAATTGGAAATGTGACATTAGGCTATGTTCTTGTCTTAGCTATAAATGAGTTCCACATTAAGACTCCTCCTTTTCTTCACCAAGCTCATTTGTGTATTTGCAAGAGTAATGGCAGAAGCAGCAATGGACCTCAGGCAAAAGAGCCTGTGTGTCTATCAATATTTGGGTGACCAGCTTATAAAAGGTTCATTGGAACGATGTGCCCTGGAGCAAATTAAGATACCCTTCATATTAGCTAAGTTGGGACTCACTGTGCAACAGTCAAAGTACTGAGTAAATCCAGCACTGGAGTGTATACACACTCCAAGACTAGACCTATTCAGAACATTTTCAATAAAATGAAAATTTGTGGAAGCAAAAGTATTCCATGCAGATAAACAGGTTTTCATAAAGATTTTCTGGAGAAGGTTTTGGGATACATGATTTGTTAAACTGGAATGGCCAAGAGAAAGACTAACAATCTCCCATTTAGTCTCCCTTCCTTCTACCCACCAAAACCAGACACTTGGGTTAAAAAAACATTTCAAGTTTTTATTTTTACTCTGCAGGCAATGAAGTCAGGAGTTAGAACTTTAGCATGAATAAATGTTCTCTAGACATCAGTCATGTACAATCCCTTTCTGGATATACCCAGAAAAAGTGATTTTCCATATCACTCCTATTTCAAAGCTCTGCAAAAAACCGTGGCCATTCAAAGTATATCTGTGTTGTCAGGTTATTCTGTAGTGATGTACTGAAAGCTAATGACTAGTATTAATAGTATTTGGATCCAGTACTAACATCCTATTATTGCTGCTGTAAAAGTGGTAATCCAGTTGGGAGTTATCAGATAAAAAGCAGGAACTTGTCACCAATAAGATCAATGGATAAATTCTATGCTACAGGCTGTTTCTTCACCCTCCCTACAGTATGCCCTCATGACAAACACCTTCCTAGAAAGCTAGCTATCTAATCTATAGGATCTGTCTTTGTCTACAGTATAACCACCCTTGCTTCTCCTTACTCACATAATGGAAACTACAGAGAAAAGCCCTCAGGGGATTACAGCTTCTTAAAGCAAACTTGTCAGTTTTAATTCAGGCTAGGTGCCTGCATAACATAAACAATCAGGAAGGATCCAAATCAGTTCCTTTCAGATGTTGATAATTCACATGTAGTAATTTGCTTGGGCATACACACTTAACATTCATACGGATTCATTCTACAAATACATAATGCATGTAATGAGATGGTCATCTATAAATATACACAGGTATATGTATCCCAGTATATACACATATGTATATGTATTATATTATATACATATTTTAATATATATTTCAAATGGGTAATGTAGACAGTTCTCAATAAATGGACTGATAAAATTCATGCCTGAGGGAGAACTGCACTGGTCTTTGTCAGTGTGTGAGCACAATATATATGCCTATATATCTGCATATTCACCCATGTACATCCACATACATTAATGTACGTATGCATCATATATGTGTAACAGAGCATACAATTCTATGTATAGCATTTGAGTAATGATGTGACAAACATTAGACACATTGCATTAAGTGCTTAGCTGGGAATAACCTTTGGTTTTGCCTCACAAATCTCCTTTTCTATGCTACACACTTCATATCTGGAGCATGTGGAAGCATCTTACCTTGCTTCCATTTTCTCTTGCCTCCCGTTCCATCTTGAGATCAGAAATTAGGAGAGTCTTGTATTTGTTCTTTCCATTACTGCTGTGATCATCTAGTCTGTATTCTGAAGTCAGCTGAGCAGAGAGGGGACTGTCACTCAGGTTCAGAGGCTGCTCATCCTGCTCCAGATTTGTTTTGCCATTACTGTTGGTTTCTGCCATCTCCCTGCAGTGTGTTCCCCCTGAAGCATTGGAACTGTGTCCCACGGTCTCATTGCCATTAAAACTCTCTGCGGCTGAATCATCTATTAAAAAATATATATTTTCAGTCACATGCCACATCATCATCTCTGTCCAGTTCAAACATAATTTATACCTTCACAATGTTTTTCAAAATAGAATGAAAATGGTTTATATTACTAGCACCAGTACATTTCTGCAAAATGTACACACACACTCCTCCACGTTTTCAAGTAAAAACTTTATGTATATCCATAAAATATTACTAAGTTAAGGGAAATGATCTGGGCTGACACCTTAGTGTCACTGTGTACACAAAAGATAAGTATCACAAAGGATTTTTAGGGACAAAGTGACAAAGTCTGCCTTAATCCATCTGTCTGTACATATGTCTATGAATCTATTTAGGTTCTTATACCATGCTCATTACTGCAGTATTGCATATTTCTGAAATCAACAGAGATGCACATGGCACTGAGAGAGAATCTAGTTCTCAGGTTTTAAGGGTGCAGAGCAGCATATGCCTTCTCCATAAACATCCTCTTGCACAGATATGATGTAAATACATCTGATGTATTCACTGCTGGCAGCAGACATTATGCTGGAAGAGTTGACTCCAGAAACAAAGGTCCTCTCTTCATTTTGTTCAGGTGCTCATTCACTTTGCTTATTCATTGTGTGTCATAATGTATTTAAAAATACTGCTCAATGAAGGATTAAATTATCCTGAAAGTTAAATCTGAAAACTCTGGATGTGTTGTTGTTACCCCTAATATTTTACAGCTGAAATGTATCTTCACATGTGTCTTCACATGCTTATGGTTTTATGTATCCTGTGTTTGTCAGCACTGGAATTTGCCGCTTGTGCTACTACTCCGCCCTTCTTTACTTCTAAACAATCTTTTGGCCAACACGCTATCTAGTAAAAAAATTCATCCTTCAATGGATTAAATGGCAGCAGAATTTGGCCCTCAGTCTGCTTACTTCTTGTTCTCTAAAGCACCTCTTTTTTGGCAACTTACATGGTTTTGCTAACGGTGCAAACACCTGCCCAGGGCTCTAAAAGACTGCACTTATCACAGACAGTGACGCTGGAAACAAAACTGGGGGATTAGCAGCCAAAAATGTGTACAGATTGAAACTGGAGATACAGGATGAGATGGATCTTCATATACCTTAATATACCACCTGCTTTCAGGCCCTTTTAAACAGCATCCATGGAAAAGAAACAAACACATTTATATATATGTGGAATTTAAAAAACACTTCAGGACACATTCTTTAAAGGATGTGCTCAGAAATACTCATGCTTGAAACTACATGATTAATCAAATTGTTGACTCTCCATCATTAATACAGTAAAAAACCCAACTATTCACCGCCCTCAGATCAGAATTTAAAAAGAAAATATTGTATAAATGGGTAATGATCTAATTCAATTAAGTACTTAGAGAGCCATAGACAAGCCATCATACATCAGTGGCTTGCTTGCTTTAGTCATCCAACACATTTATGTCATAAAGTATACAGGACTAGGCACACATTCTGAACACGGTTTCTTTAAATTGCTTTGTTTTGTAAACCTGTACAAAAAACTAGTCTCATGAAAATACATAATAAAAAAAAATTAAATGCTTTTATTTAAGGAACATCTTTTGGTTTACAAAATGCTTTATAATTAATGGCTGCAATAAAAAATAAAGCTGTGTTTTGGTATGTACCACTTTTACATTACCTCTTACAAATACAAATGTATATACAGTAAAAGACATACCATTTCTAGAATAAGACTTTTAAATGTGTACACCAACCCAACTTGCAACAGAGCAATGGAAATGTTCTGATTTTAAAATCTGGGGCTATTTGTGGATTTCAGCTACATAAATTAATAAGGTAAGCAGGATTTAGCCTTAATAAACTTCCTATTGTACCCTGAGACTTGTCTTACAGGGCATAACACATTAAAAAGGTTAAAATTCTAAACGCCTTTTCAGAAATAAATATTGCCTCAGTCTTTAATAATCAGACAAGTTGTTCTCTGGGTACCCAGTCCCCTGAGCTGGAAGACAGGGACAGGGAGCAGAATGAAACCATAATCCAAGGGGAAATGATTAGTGACCTGCTACACCACCTGGACACTCACAAGTCTATAGGGCCATATGGGATCCCCCCAAGGGTACTGAGGGAGCAGGCGGAGGAGCTTGCCAAGCCACTTTTCACCATTATCAGCAGTCCCAGCTAACTGGGGAGGTCCCATCTGACTGGAGGTTAGCAAATGCGATGCCCACCTACAGGAAGGGCCAGAAGGAGGATCTGGGGAACTACAGGCCTCTCAGCCTGACCTCAGTGCCAGGGAAGGTCATGGAGCACATCATCCTGAGTGCCATCATGCGGTATGTACAGGACAACCAGGTGATCAGGCTCAGTCAGCATGCATTTATGAAAGGCAGGTCCTGCTTGACTAACCTGATCTCCTTCTATGGCAAGGTGACCTGCTTAGTGGATGAGGGAAAGGCTGTGGATGTTTTCTACCTAGACTTCAGTAAAGCCTTTGACACTGTCTCCTACACAGCATTCTCCTGGAGAAGCTGGCTGCTTATGGCTTGGTCGGGTGTACTCTNTTTATGAAAGGCAGGTCCTGCTTGACTAACCTGATCTCCTTCTATGGCAAGGTGACCTGCTTAGTGGATGAGGGAAAGGCTGTGGATGTTTTCTACCTAGACTTCAGTAAAGCCTTTGACACTGTCTCCTACACAGCATTCTCCTGGAGAAGCTGGCTGCTTATGGCTTGGTCGGGTGTACTCTCTCCTGGGTAAAAAACTGGCTGTGCCCAGAGAGATGTGGTGAACTGAGTTCAATCCGGTTGGCAGCTG
>VZTL01069484.1:30525-42495 GCA_013400535.1 Scopus umbretta | reverse complement strand
CAGGTGGGTAGCCTGTGAACGTTGTTTTCTTTACCTCCAGATCACATTCATGGCTTGGTCTTGCTGTTAAGCTGTTTACGAAAATGAGTGTTTTGGTGAGGGATCCTCCTCTGTTGAGAATGTCATAGCTAATGTACCTGCACATTGTATGGGGGGACCACTCGCCCGAGGAGCTGAGTTACCGATTATTCCTCGCAAACAGGGATGGGGAAAAGGGGATGGCTTTGTGGGTGCTGTGTCTTCAAGCACAGAGCTTGTAAGCAGCAAGTAGCACCGTTTCCTGGAATTGTGGTTCAGTGCCCATGTGCCTCGTGGCTAATGCGCAATTAGTCTTAATTAGCTTAATTAACCTGGAAGACATTTTTTTTTTGCCTTTGCTAGAAGGTCAGCGTGTCCTCCCTTTGATGGATGGATATTCTGGCCTGGCGCTCTCGGCAGCGTGAGCGGGACCCCAGTGACGCCGGCCGAGCCACGCGGGCTGGCGCACGGTGTGCCGTGTGGTGCAGCCCTCTGCGCCGTGGCGTGGGAGGGGGTCTGCCAGCCGGGGGCTGGGGCAGGGCTGCTGCAGGGCTGTATGCGCTGGGATTCAGAAGGTGCCTGTTCGTTTCCCTCTGCCAGATGACAGGCAGGTCCTTTAGACCCGTGAGGCTTTTTAAGTGCATGACTCATTTTGATGAAACTCCTGCAGAAACGAGCTCCCTGAAATAGGTGGGATTTTACCCCCTCGGGGGCAGGATTGGCATCTAAATGCCAATGCAGAATTGGGCTGTATCTGTCTTCTGCCTCTGCTCCTCGTGAAATGGGGGTGACAGCACTTCTCCCCTCACTGCTGAGAAATGGTGGCAGAGGGGCTTGCCTGCAGCAGGTCTTGCCCAGGGCACTGCAGGCTGGGGTATAGGCTGTTTCAGAGAGTCCTGTGCAAAACAGTTGACAATTCCAGACTCAATTGCCCCGTGATTGTGTAATGAAAAGAACAGCCTTGTTTATCATCATCAAATCAGATAAAAGTGGCATCTGGCAGTTGCATTTGTAGTGTGCTCAACAGAGGATGCTGTGTGCCAGAGGCAACGTTTTCCCTGGGCTAAGAGCCTGCACAAGGACCCAGCTCTGTTGAGGTGACTGTCACCCTAGGATTAGTTTAGAATAACCTCTTCAGCACAGTCATCCTGTGATCCTTACTGCAAGGTTTCAGGGAGGACAGAAATCCTCCCATCACAGCTTCTTCTAAAGTGGGTCTCCTGACTGGGGGCTCTCATATTTTTCTTGTAATTACCAGCAAACTGCCTGAACAAGAGCTGAAATGCTTTTCCCTGACTGGCAGGAGCACAACACCCACTGATGAGTCAGGGAGGAAGAGCTCCTACTTCACAGGAGAGAGTATTGGGGGAAAGGGAGGGGAGAAGACAGGGAAGAATAGCTGCCAGAGAGTTGTGGAATAAATGACATTTGTTTAAAGACACATTCAAAGATTAATGACGGGAGTTAAAGTATGAAAGCAACAGGGCCTAAGTGTAGTATTAATGGAACCCATTTTCTTTGCCATCTCCTGCAGGAACTCTTTGGAAGTACAGAAGGGGGAAAATCACTTTACAGTAATAACTGTTATTTATATAAGAGAACAACATTGGATGTATCAAAATGTGAGGTTTCACAGTAATAACTGGACCCTCACAATCATTGTTATCCGTTTAAAAGGCAATTTCTGTGATGGTGAATAGATGGAGGAAATAGCCCCAATCCTGCAACTGATCGTAAATGAGGTTTATTTTATTATTACTGTTATTAGTCAGTTCCCAATCTGGTAAGATTGTATTAAGAAAAAGGGAAAAGCCTGGGAGAGATAAAGGAGCTGATAATCACCCTCGCGGAATTTGTCAGGACCATCTGATGGGCTCATTAGGGACTTAGGGCCTCGTCTTGGCTCCCTCCAAAGTTGATGTCAAATGTCCCATTGCGGCATCATTGATTCATATCCCATAAAGGGCGGCAAGCAAACGGATGACATGATCTTGTAGCAGCAGAGAACTGCTCCTGTTCTCCACCTGTAATTCACACTGGTGGAAGGTAACTGCAGTGTTGTTGCGAGTACAGGGTGAATTAATAGTGCAAGCCAAGAGGATAACAACGGCTGCACTCGGTGCCCGTCTCTCTCCTGATGTTAGCTGCGTGCACATTGTATAACTAAATCACATACGTTCCCATCCCAGGATTTGCAAGTTGCCTTTGGCAGGAGCAGGCACATGCACGCCACCCTTATGGCTGTCCCTGCGTGGTCACGCGAGAGGGTAATGGGCCATGCACCACACGGATTGTCCTGGCAGGTCGGCTCAAGCCAAGAGGCTGTTTCTGTGTTTGGGTATAGCTAAGGTGAACAGGCTGTGGCTGTGCTCCGCAGGCAGAAAATCTGTTTTACAGAAAGCATGAGCCCAGCCCTTTTGCAGGAATCAGGACAGATTAATGAATGATTCATGGGAAGGGGTTGGGGGTAGCAGGGAAGGATGATAGTAATATTCTCCATGTGGTCAAAATATAACAATAATTTCACCAGCTCTTATTTTTAATAACCACTGGGTTTATGAGCAGCTGCGATAGATGAGCTTGAGCAAACTGTGGCCTCCCAAGCTGGCTTTCACTTCAGAGCAACTAGGCCACTCTCTGAAGCACTAGAGCTGTGTAAAACCTCTCAGGCTCTGGGAGGAAGGGAGTAGAAAGTTGACAAAGAGGGGAGAAAGAGTCTGACCTGTTCTCCGTAACATTCAAATGAGAGTAAGCGTTAGACCCGAGCCTCAATTCATCCCAGTTCAGAACAGTGCTTGAATGGGAATTTTATCTTTAAACTTTGAGTGTCATGAAGTCTTTCATAAGGGCCAGGGTTTTTCCCCTTTAACTCTGCATGCACGGGATGAGCTTGAGCATGGAGGCTTGGACTGTGATGCATGAAGTAAGAGGGGTGGCAAGGAGGGAGCGATGGTGGGGGAGGTCTGGGTGTTTGATGGTGAGATAGCAGTTTGCTGTCCCGGAGGTTGCCCTAGACAGCTCTCATGTTGGAAGAGGCTGGGGAGGATGATAAAGCAGCCTTGTTTCTGCAGGCAAGTTCTGCTAGCTGGGTTAATGAAAAAGAATTGGATCCGTGAGGGCAGCTGACACAGCTCGCTGTCTCGAAGATGCTTTCAGTGTTGTGTTAAGATGCCTTTTACAGACTTTGAGAACTAGGGGGAATGTGGTGCCGCCTGCGGCTAGCAACCCTAACTCTTCATGTGACAGCAGCAAGAGCAAACCCCCAGCGGAGAAGTCTGGACCACCCACTGAAAGGCAAGCTGGTCCCAGCCTTCTCACGGTGGGAGGGTGCCTTGGCAAGGTCCCCTGTCCTCCTTCCCTCCCCTCCGATGTGTGCTTGGGCTCGCAAGTGTCAAAATGTCTGTGGCTGGATTCGGCTCTTGCAGGTATCCTCATTACGGTGGTTGAAAGTAGGAGTATTTAATGATCTGAACCATGACTTTAATTAATCAGCATTAATGTTGCTGATTTATAACATAAACCACAGCCTATGGATAGCTCTGTTGTTTAATGAACAACAGATCCAGTTCCTTGCTGCATTAATGTAACTAATTCAGTATCCTCTCTAGGAAGCATCATAACAAACTACAAGGGATGTAATTCACTCATCCTCTGCTTTACAAGTGTGGCTGGTTCTGGTATGTCTCGTTCATGACCCAGCGTCGGTACCCATTCCTCCCTGATCCCACCAGCCACTCCTGCATTAGCCTGCTGCTGCTTCCGTCACACCTAGCGTCTGGGAGTCTGGAACAGCTTTTCCTTTGGGTTTCTTTCACCTTGTTCACTAAGAATTTTGTGTCTGATTTAATTTAGTCTCTGCAGCTGAGCTTCTTCTTTATCCTTGCCTTTTGCTTTCTGTTCTTCCTCTTCACTTGCCCTTTCCTCTTTCTGTGTAGCATGTTTAAAACTTTTCCACATTGCACACATGTAGGGGAATCTGTAATGAGCTCCCAAGCTGAAAGCAAAAGCTGTTTGCCTAAAAGTTATTCTTTACCTGCATTGAAGAGCATTGTACTAGAAACCTCAGAGATTCTTTGGGAAAAGTTTGAGTAACTTTTAAGGATTTTGTTGTTATTTTCTGTTGTGCCAAGGATTCTCCAGGCATTGTTTGTCACCCCACATAGGGACGGTCTCCAGAAGATGCTAAGACAAATTACCTCAAGCAGGGATGTTACTGTGCATCACTTCAGTCACTTAAGTCTCTGTAGATCCCTTCTCTCAAAAGTAATCTAACAGCAAAGCGGGGCTGCTTTTTTTTTCCAAATTAGAGCATCCACAGGAGAGTTTAATGTACTGTAACTGGTGCACATTACCTTCAGATCTTAATTCATTTCAACTTTCCTGAGCATTCACATGTTTCTTGACCTCTTCAAAATGGGCATGGTACTGTTTCTTTGCTTCATGGAGGTATCATGAGGACAAATGTTTGAGAAACTCCCCGGTTGTGTTAGAGGCAGTGGAGTTTGCAAGAGGTGCCAGAAGGCTCAGTGCTCAAGGCAGGAGATGGGCTTCTGGAAATGTCAGTGGTGTGGCTGAGCTGGTTCAGCTTTAAGTCTCAGAAGTGACCATCTGGCTTGGGCACTGAAGTTCCGCGGTCATGCATTCAGCTGCGGTGTGGATTCAGTGCAAGGCAGGTGGGCACAGGTGCTGATTTGGGGTTGAACAGGAGCCACCCTCTACACAAGCAAAGAAAGAGCGAGCAGTTCTTTTCTGGTAACATATCATCATTTTCTTAGCAAACAAGTATACAAACTGGGATTAGATGAATTAGCAGTTTGCTGCTAAGACAGATGAAAGTGGGGGGAAAACCATGTCAGAGTTCAGGGAAAGGAAAATTCCTGTGTTGTTTTTCTATCCGGAAGCCAGGAGAAGATGACATCAGGGGAAAAAAAATACAGTGAGCAGAGCATAATAAAGAGGAAAGGCAGGAAGACATTAAAGTAACCTATTAAATTGCTGAAGGCTGAGTGGCAAAAAATAAATAAATAGCGGCTGTGTAGACTGATGGATATTGGATCTGAAGGGCTTCCACATCTGGTGTGGCAGCTCTTTAGCATCTCATTTCAGGGTGACTCAGCAGGAAAAGTTGTTTGTTCTAACAGTAAAGCAAAGAGATTAAAACAATCCTAAGGCATGTTGGTGAAGGGCTTGCTTGTCATTGTTTTATAATTGGATCAAACTCTTTAATGTAGTTTAATACATCTGGATCTTCTGCGATAGGGTTGAGGTTTCCAGTGTCACCTTTTTCCACCCTTGTTCATCTTTACTCAGCTCCTCCATGATCACCACCTACTTTTAGGCCACGATCTTTTCCCTGGTACATCTGTGCAGCAACATCTGGCCAGTGTGGAGGAGGTGGGGAGAGGTAGGCAGTGAGGTTGCCTATGGAGCAGGTGCATACAGAGCAGTGACTCTAAAGGCTAGCATGTTAGGGATAAATTATTACCTGATTCAGGTGCTCTGAATTGCCCTCTGTAGGTCCTGACCCTCTCCGCTGACTATAAAGGCTCCAAATGTAGTTTGAATCTCCCAGCCGTGCTGTGCTCAGCCGTGTAGCATTGACCCTGGTCTTCATTTATCTTCATACAGGTTTCTTTTAATATGCTGCTGCTTCTGGAGGTTCCCGTCTCCTAAAAGCTCTGTTAATAGTGCTCACTTGGCTTTTGCGATGCACTTGGATGCCTGTAGATTGAAACAGAAGTGCCAAGTTTCAGTGGCAGTAAGTAAAAAGGCTAAGGTGCTACACAAGGGTTTCTGAAGTCTCTTGGCATATTAACTCCATTTATTTGCCATGTGGTCTTGCAAAACCTTGAGGAGTCGCTTCATCTCTTTGTGCCTCTGTTCTTCATCCATCATAAGAGAATGAAAGTCATTCCACCTACCACTTGTCTGTCTGATATCTTTAAAGGAATTGTCATGTCTGGTATCTACATCCAGCATGGTAGGTCCTTGTCCTTGGATCCATCTTTTAGAGATTTGTAATAGTAGCATTGGCTAATGATTTGTAACAAGAATAGAGCTGGTGCAAAATATCTGTAAGCTCTCCATATTGTTGAAAGCAAAACCCTAGATCCCATCGCTACGACAATTTTTTCCCCCTTCTCACACTGATGTTGGGGATACGTCCAAGGCTATTTGCTATCTCTGTGCATGCAATTAATCAGCTGGCTGGAGGAAGCCTGGAACTGGGGCCTGGCACTTATATACTCCATCATTTGGTCTAAGCTGTGCATCCTCTGCAATGCACTGGTGTTTGCCAGCCTGGGAAGAATCAGCAAGTGGTGCCAAAGCCCTAGCATCCTTGAAATAGGGAGATGCTGAAAGAAAAGCAAATGCACCGTGAATGCTAAGATTCCAGGAAGGGTTAAGAGGAAAATGGCCACTAAAGGCCCCACTTATATAAATGGAAATCCACTGGCTTTCTAGGGGTCCCAAATTCCTTTAATCCTGAAGCACGCTGGAGGTTCAAGAAAAGGCTCCCTCTGCAAGAAGCAAAGTGTCACTTTTGGAAATGTTGCTCTCCTTACATCACTGTCAATCCGTAAATCCCAAAGTGTTGCAGAGTTTTGCGTGGAGGCTGGAATAGCCTTGGCTGCCACTGAAATACAGACACCTCTGGGGATGGAGCTCTGGGCTTTTGTGGTCATGTCTTGTAGATACAGAACAGGCTTATTGTGGGTGTGTGGCCAGGAAAGCATCCTGTGTCGGCTGGGGCTCTGCAGCAGTTCCTTCCCTGCCTCCCCATCCTGTGGCAGTTTCTTTCCCATGCCGGTGGCTGCCGCCTGCTCTCAAACGCAGAGTCCCACTGCTGCGTTGTTCGCTGCCATCTCTCAAATCTATGATTATAACTATAAATCCTAGTGGACTTTCCGCATTTATTTTTTGGATTGGTTGGTTGTTTTTTTTTTTTTGAGCTTAGAATTTTACACGCTGTTTCTTCCTCATTCTTTTCATTTGTCTGGAAGTGGCACTTGGGGGTTGTGTGGTTATTTTTCTTGTATTTATACTCTCCACTGACTTAATTAAGTTCTTGCTCGTTTCCTGGTCTTGCCAAGTTTACTGGCCCCACCAGGGCTTCCCAGTGCTCTCCTCCTAAAAACCACAGCTGCTGCCGATCACCTGAGACCATGAAAATGGGCAGAAAAACTTCCTCTTGAAACTCAGCTTGACATTATTGAAACAAAAGACAGACAGGAAAATGATGTTCCTAACTTCAGTCAGTGTTTTTAGGCTGGTTTCCTACGAAAATAAGATTTAGCCACTGAAATTGACCTTGTGTGGATATGGCTACGTGTCTGTCCAGTAGCTTTAATTTTGTGGCAGACTGCAGCCCAGTCTGACAGATAGGCTTTTCAGAGATGCAGAAAATCTGCACTGGAGACCACTGCTATGAATACCTCCTACTGTGAGCAAGGCTTCAGGGAAACGAAAAGGCATCCCACCACATCATGTTCATGTGTGCAGAAACAGGCTCTTGGTGCCTGGAATTGCATGTTTTCTTGCTGGAAGATTTCTGACGTTCCCAGGAGGCTCTTCCCTCCTTGTGCCCATTTGTTTCCATGTGCCTTTGATAGCAACATCCCCGGATGGTGTCCGCGGTTCTGGGGATGCCTTCAGTGAAAGGTGTCCCACCATGCCTTCCTGTAGTTCCATTTTTAGCGTTAGACCTTCCCCTTCTTCCTCCTTCTGTCTGCAAAACCCTGCCCATGTGAGATGGAGAGCCCTTCTTGGTCATTCTTCCAGCCTGTCCTGCTGGAGGCCTCAAGCATCCCTTTCTTCCAGAGCCGTAATCATTTATTCCCTGCCTCAGCCCTGACCTTACACCTCAGGAAGGTTAAATCAGTCATTCTTTCTTCTCCATGCTTTTCTCTCCTCATTTTTGGGAAGACTCTTGACAGGCTTTTAAGGAGATTAAGAGGACTTAGCTAGTTGCAAACATGGTATTTGACTTCACAGATCAGGACTTTACCCATAGCTGCAGCATGTCTCAAATCTGAGGCTGTGGAAACCCGTAGGAGTTTCCCTGTTGGCTTTAAAGGACCTCAGTTTGCTGCCTTGCTTTTGTACAAGAGGATGGCTTCAGATTGCATTAGTCCACTCTGGACAGGGCATTTCCATTTCAGATGCCTTTCTCATCCCTTTGTGCTCTTTTGCTTCTGTCTTCACACTAAGGGTGTTTGCTGGCTGCTTCGTAGCGAGATTTGTGTTCGGAAAAGCAGGTGATCTTTATCGGAAGAGCAGGACCATGTCTCATTAGTGTATTTTCCTCCCTGCACTTGCAGCAAAGGAGTGAGAGGTGAGATGAAACCTGTCTTGCAGATGCCTGCTTTCAGATTGGCAGCTGAAGTGTGTTCCCCCCTCCCACCCCATTTTGGATACCAACAGCCACCTCTGTTTCACGTAGGTGTGTGCGGAGGAGGGAAGAGGGCTCTGGCAGTGCTTTTACCTGCCTGCACCAGAGGGACAACGTTTGCTGGGGCACAAAGATGAACTGCCCCCGCTGAGGCGTTGCATCCCACCCCTGTGACAGGTCCAGCATAATTGACAGGTCATCACCTTTGCAGGCTCAGGGAGGACAGAGGAGAAGCGCGATGGAATTCTCTGTCTTCCTGGAAATTCCCCGTCTCAGAGAATGCTATTCTGATTTTATGTACACAAAGCGATTATTAAAGAAGAGAAAAGAGAGGTTGTGTTTCAAGCAGTAGAAACTAAAGCCCTTAGCTATTTGTATCATGTCTCCCCTTCTCTCCCCCTCTCTCTCTCTCTCTGTGTCTCTCCTGAATTCACTCTCGCTGGATAGCAGAAATGAGAGGGATGCTCCATTTAAATGCAGATTTCAAATGTTGGCCAAGAGCAGTAAATAGCCCTCTGCTACACTGATCAGTCAAACATTATCAAGTCGCTTTGTCAAGGAGAGTTTATGTTTTTAGATTTTCTTTTTCCTTGATGAGATCCTCTTTCCTCTCAGAGTAATAGCATATTGACAACTTTTTATTTTACTTTTAAGCAGCACTTCAGAGATTATAATGGAAACACAATCCCACCTGTTTCTCCACTGGAGCTATACTTGACAGCCCTGTAATGAGGAAGTCTGCAAATTTCTTATCCTTTACTGTATTGACAGCCTAAGGGGTTGATACCGTATTCAGCAGAGGGAAAATGTGCAAAATAAGGCAACCCTGCAACTATTTTTAATCAACTGCCCCCGCAAATGAATCTGCAGCCTTGTGGTTTTGGAGGTAGTTCGGTGTTAATTAAGTCAGGAGCAGCTGCAGGTGGGTCTCTGATGATAAGGGCAGCGCAGGTGGGCAGGAGCGGAGATCTGGGGTGATTTTCCCCTGTCCCAGGGCATCTCCTGAGGCTGGTGTTCCTGAGCAGGACATCGGTGCTTTGAAGGATGGCATGATTTTCGGGTGTGCCTTTGATCTAAAGGGTTCCTGGTTTTGAGAGTAAAGACTGATCAGCTCCAGTGGTAGGTGTTGGATCTTCTAAGGTGTATAAATCTGGTTGAACTGAGGTTACAGTTCTTAATTTGAGAATCCATTCATCAGAGGCACGTAGAGGATTTGAGGACTGCGTTTACAGTATAAATCAGAAGAGGCTGTAGGTGTGATCTTAACCTGTCAGAGGAGACACCTGAGAAATATTGTGGATGGCATTTTATCTTTTTAACTCGGAGGGACAGATTATGAACAGTGAAATATCATGTTTACTAAGCCCGCGCTTTGCTAGATTTACATCTTCAAGCCACCGGACTTGAGATGGCAACTGTGTTTCTGAGTATGGCTTTACATCTCAATGGTATGGAAAGCATCTGAGAAAACGTAACAAGACTTAATAAAGTTAACAGGGAAAGGTCAGCTGAACACTGGTTTTTGTAGCAGTGTATAAACCTCCCGGTAACATTTGTTCCCTGTTACTGTTATAAAAATGCTGCTTCACTAGATCTTGGTTGGATCATGAATTAAGTAGTGATATGTAGTAAAACTTGCAATTGTATTAGGCTTGTCAGAGTGCATATGTTGTGAATCTGGCTGGTGGTGGGTAGCACTCTGGGGAGCCATGTGGCTTGGGGGAATGGGAGAATGGAGGCTTTCTGCTTTTTCAGCACTGGTTGAAACCCAGCTGAGGGTGGAAAGGATTAAATTTCAGTGTTGTCTGTAAACTGGCTGGTGCACTTGGTAGGATGAGTTGCTGTGTCTCAGCCCAGGATGACAGCTATCTACACTGCTGAAAGCACACAAGCTGGCAGCACTGCCTGTCCCCCCATTTGCTCTTTTGGTGAAAAGGAGTGGGACTGAATTGCTCGGGGTGAGAAATGAATGTCCTTCCTCCTCCTGGAGAAGTTTCTCCAGGGTAAGAGGAGAAAAGGCAGAAGAGTTTGAGCATCTGCCTTTCTTACTGCTGTGGCTGTGCTCTGCTTGAGCGGAGTGAAAATCCTGCAGCCAGATGCCACCTCCCCCGGCTCTCCCTCTGCGTGGGAGCAGCCATGTGTGCATGTCCTGTGGGGCCGGGGCTGATGGAGTTTAAAGGAGCTCCTTGTCCAGCTCCTGTCTGGACAAGGCACTCGCAGATATCCTATATGCTGTATCTCGGAAGGGCAGGGCTTACAGCGGGTGTGTACTAACAGACACGCGCACAGAGCGTGCATACACGCACACGTGTCTCACCAGAGAGCATGGACTCCTCCTTCCCCGTCCCCCGCCATGTCTGCCCGCCTCCGAGGGCTGGAAAATCACTGAGAAGAGGACAATCTGTAGGAAAGTTACTGAAATCTGTTTCTCTCAGAGGGCACCATCATGTCATCTTGCGTTTCTTTGGCTACCGTTAATAACTTCTTTTCTAGTTCTTGCTGTTAAACCATTAACTTTGAGAAGTCATTTGTTGCTTGAATCTCAAGCAACTGTAACCCAACTATTTTAAATACATATCCAAAGCGATAAACTCCTCTGGTTTGTAGCCTCTTGCGTTGGTGGGTTTAATGTAAGTGTTAAGTGTTAGTGTGTTAAGTGTAAGGAAAACCTGGGCGTATTGAATAAAAAAAGAATTATTACTATATAAAGGATGTTATTCTATCAAGATTGGAACATCCCATGAGAAAAGATGTTTCCAGCCAGTTCTTCCTGAGAAAACCTCAGCCTCTGCCAGTCCTTGCTGACTTCACTTAAAGTTGGTTGACTCTCAGTCCCTGTGAAAATCTAAGCAGCCCTGAATTGGGTATCACAGACCCAGGTGCTCCTGACTCCCTCTGAAATATTTTTCTCATAATTCATAGAGAAGGCAGTCTAGATTGGAGACATTTATTATGATGGGGAAGATAGAAGTGATTTTTGAGGCCAACAAAGTTCAAAGACTTTGCTGTAAGTTTTCAGGATTAAAGATTTACTTGATGCATCATCCCATATTTAATAGACAGGAATAGATGAAAGGGAATTTCTATAAAGATTTTCGTTCATAGTTAATGATGCTGCTATTAGATGAGCTTTGGCACTGTGTCCCAAGACATGAAGTTTTAAAACCAACCTTTTTTTAAACATTAAATGACCTTTTTCATCTGCTAGCTTTAATAAATAAAGATTAGTTCAGCCTCATTACGTAGTCTGTTCTGGGGGCTGGTTTAATATTTGGTAAAACTAACTAGTCTCCCAAAATGCAAGTGAACAAATTTTGCTGGTTTTCTATCGCATGCCCTGCAGGGAGATAGGAAGCAGTAATGTAGTTTGATTAGCAGCTGGGCTTTAGGAGTGCCACCGCCACCTCCGTCCTGGGATTCAGGCTGTCCGGCTGTGTTCCTTTCTGTTCCAAAACTTGCCACTTGCTGTGGGCACTTTCCCCTTCCTCATGTATTTGCTCCCAAGGTGGGCTGCAAAGTTCAAGAGCTGAGTGAGGAAGAGGGTTTTACAGGGGGTGTTT
>VZTL01069484.1:16442-30462 GCA_013400535.1 Scopus umbretta | reverse complement strand
CCCCCCCCCCCCCCCCCCTCAGCTGTAGGGAAGTTTTCAAGATTTGCAAAAATAAGAATGGAAAATCCTATCCTGAATAGAGATAAAAAAAATAAAAATCTTTGTTTAAACATTTGTGCCTAGGTGGCCTAAGGAAATTATTTGAAATGCTTTGGTTTTGACTCTTTTATCTTTCAAATGTATTTAACTATACATTAATGAAAATGAACTTTGCTTGAAAACTGACAATTGAAGAATATACTTGTAAACATCCAATTTAGTGATTCTGAAGCTTTAAATTAGAAAATAATGAATCTAAGAATGCTGACGTACACTCCCCCACCACTGATCTTTAATTTTGCTATGTCAGCACCTGGAATGTAAGAAGCATTTTGTGATGTTCATCAGATTCAGTACATTGCTTTACCTTTTCCTGGAAACAGGGCCGTAGTGAAAAGTTTATGCGCATCAAACAGTTTTGTGTATGAGGAAGTGGGGCCCCTTCAGGACTTTCTTCTCTGTCTGCTGCTGTTTTCCTAGAGAAGCGGGGAGCTGAGGAAGCTGCTTGTTGGGGCACTTTAGTCTCCCAGCTTCTTTGTAATATCGATGTATTAAAAAACCTGTGATCCGTGCTCCTGGCCTTAGAGGAAAGCACAACCTTTTTTCCTGCATAATGAGATTAAGATTAACTGCCCGAGCTTTGCAGATAATGATGGTGCTTGTGTGTTAGTGGAGCGGAGGAGATGGTGTTGCCTGAAGGACTGGGAATGCTCGCCCAGACATCTGTGCATATCGCACAAGAAGTATTGCTGTGTGTTACTTTATCAGTACTTAGTTCAGTTAATCTCCCATAAAACTGGGAAAAAGTAGGAAACGAAGGAGTTCTTGAGTGGGTATCATCAGGATACAAAGTGGATCAGGTTAGCACGGGCTTAGTTTGCTTCACCAGTGGATTTGGTACCTAGTTACCTTCCACAGCTGGGGTTAGGGCAGGACTGGGAAGCAGAGATGCTCTGCAGTTTTGTCAGGAGAGAAGAGACCCCAATGGGACAAGCATAGCAAGGCTGAGAAAAGAGCCCTGAAAGGCAGTGCGAGGTGGTTGTTGAAACTGGGCTGTGCTTTGAGATTTGGGTTGGTTCAAAGCAAGCCTCAGCGGCAGGAAAGCCGAAGTAAAAGGAACCTGAACCCAAGGCAGGTTTCTTCATTGGGCTGGGGCTGGGCCGTGTGGGAGGCGCTGTATGTTGGTGACAATGAAGGGTGATCAGAGCCTGTGCACCGGGGGAGCGATGAGGACCTCCAAGGCACAAACCAGCCCTGTGAGGAACGTGGTCGCAGTCCCACCTACAGCACAACATCACGGTGCTTCTTTAATAGTGGTTCTGGTTGGCTGTATCTTCGTAATGTGTGTATCCTTGGACCCTGCTCGCAGCCCTTGCTCTTAGGGAGGCGGGATACCTCCTGTTCATAGCCAACGGGCTTTATTTCAGCTGCCAGCCAGTTTATGTGTTTCACTCTGGTTTTTCCAGCTAAAAAAAAAGGAAAACTATAACCAAACCTGCTGCAGCACAGTGATGCGTTTCGGAGCTTCAACAAGGCACCTAGCTGCTGTAGTGAGTTCCGTGCTTCCCTGACACACAAACCAGCAGAGCCCTTCCAACCCCTGCTTTGCTAACCTACGTGGTGTGGGGCCTGATTCGGCGCTGAGCTGTGACTCTGTCAACACCTAAGCAGTTTTGAATGGCATCGCTCCCTTTGGAGTGATTTTGGGGAAGGGACGATAAGCATTGGTGCCTTTCTAATGTACATAATAAAACCCAGCGCTGCTCTTCCCCAGGTACGAATAGCTGCATTCGGGGAGGAGACCTCCTGTTAGCAAGGATAAACCCACTGGGGTGCAGAAGTTGTGCCAGCTCATAATGAAACGCTGTGATTAATGCTCGACTCCAATTTCTTTTTGCCTTCCGTCAAGAAAATAAAAATAATACCCCGCACTATCTCCCTCTGCCTAACACAGATTTGAGTGGGCAGGCCCAGGAGCTGAGTTCAAGAGTCAAGTGCTTTCTGTTTGAAAAATATTTGTCCCTTTCCACCCACGGCTGCCCACGTGCTTCCTGAAATATTCCAGCTATCAGCACCGTACCAACGCTTTCTCAAACGAACGAACAAACCGAGGCGATCTGGGGACGTTCTTCCTCTGTTGGGATGTCAGGCAGCGCTTGGACCCGGGCTGCCTGGGGCTGCACAGCTGGATGTCCCTCTCTAGCAGCACCCAGGGCGAGCGGGCGGACGCCTGTGCTGCAGCGGGTGCTGGGCACCGCCAGGACCACAGCAGCGTAGGCGGCCGTGTCGTGCTACAGCGCGCCGGCAGGTAACGCAGCTGCTGCTGCAGAGATTTCGCCACCCACGTGTCTGGCAAGACCTGGGAGGTGGGCGAAGCGGCGGGAAAGGCCGTGTGTGTGGGAGGGAGGATGCGCTAACAATAGCGGCGACAGGAGCAGAAGTGCCAACGCGGCGGCTGCTTTTGCGTGGCAGCAGAGATCCTGGAAGGGGTGCTGGGGACAGGGCAGGTCCGCAGAGCGGGGACGGGTCCCTGCCAAGCCTAACCGCTGCCAACACCTTTGCTTCCACAGCTGCCATCCTGGATGACCCCATGGAGTGCAGCAGAGGGGAGAGGCTCTCCATTACCCTGGCCAAGAACCGCATCAACCGTGCGCCCGAGCGAGTGGGGAAAGCCAGAGTGGAGGTGGACATTTTTGAGCTGCTGCGAGACAGCGAGTATGAGACAGCAGACACCAGTAAGTACCCCTCCATGTAGTGGGTCCTTCTGCAGTTGTTCGCTCTGCCGGCTCGCAGGGGGTGTCTGGCACCCTGCACTTGCTGCAGAGGATAATTGTGTGATAGTCAAGGGGGTGCAGAAGGTAAAAAAGCACCTCTCTGGTCCTCTACCAGCAGTTGAAAGGTCAACGCGTGCTAGCACGAAACTGGGTCTCTGCCAAGCCCCAGGCCTGCCCTGGCTGCCTGAGCGCGGTCAGGTTTGGCGCAGGGGTTCGGTATGGTCTGGATGCGGGCGCAGCGTCCCCTCGGGAGGTGCGTGGGACCTCTCGTCCCAGTGCTCACGCCGGGTTCAGCGCCAGCCGCGCGTTTGCGAGGGCTGGCCCTGCCTGGGTGCATCCGCTGCAGGGGCGGAGAGGCACGGAAGGGGAGGCTGGGCTTGGGGGGCGAGTGCCGAGACCAGCTTTCATTTGAGGGTTTAGCGTGGTGGTGTGAGGTGAGCCCTGGTGGGGACGGACAAGATCCGAGTCCCCTGTAAGCTTTGCCACCGTTCAGCTCAGCGGCTTGGGGCAAATTATTTTCTTTAGTCGGTGTGTCAATAAACAGAGGTAAGCGTATAGGAGGTGATGCTTCTTTGTAAAGTACTTAATGTGCAAATAAGAGACTCTGGGCAAGTTCGGTGCAATTAAGTTATTTTTAAAACCCCATGGAAGGCTGTGTGTCAGCAAACATGATAGCTCTTCCAGTGCTTTAGATTGGCAGTGGATTTGTTTACACAAAGAGAAGTTTTCAAGTGATGTTTAAAATCATGTGGATTAAAAAGAGCTACTTTTGAAAGAGCAGTGTACTTCCCACGTGGCTTTGAAGTCCCTTAATGCAAACGGGTCTCTACTGTAGTTGTTCCTCCAGATGCCAAACGTGTCAGCTCCATGCTGGTGAATAAAAAAGAAATTGATGGTCAGTGTCCTACAGACCTCTCAGGAGCCCGAGTGAAAGAAACCAAAAAGATCTATAACAGCTTCTTGCTGTAAGAGCGGAAAATCCTTTGGAATAGGATAGCTTCCCTTTAGAATCGGTCTTAAGACGACCTTTAGAGTTCAAGGGAGGACTATAATTTTTCATTACAAGTTGGCTTGAAAAAGCTGCAGACATGATTTTAAATTTTAGACTCATTTCCTAACGGTTCTCTATTCCAAGCCTGTGTAATCTGCAGGGTATCCCGGGAAGGTGCGGTCGTGTGTTGTGGTCTAGAGCGGGCTGCTTTTTCACACGGGTTCGGTGTTTGTTCTGCGCAGCACTGAGCACCCCTGTGCCTGGGAGGCCCCGGGGAGCCGCGGACCCAGCGCCGCGCAGGAGCAGGCCTCTGGGTGACTGGCAGAAGGGGCTCAATAGGCCTGCGAGATCAGCAGATCGCTCCTTCATTTCCTGAATTAGCGCTTGCATTATTTATAGACGCGTTCGGTTAATAAAGTGCATTTCAGTGAGTACCTGTATGTCTATTTATAGAGCCCGTCGCCCATGAGGCAGTCTAGATTAAGCTCATCGCATGCAGCATCACAGGGACTGTTTAAAATAGCAGTTCTCCACCTTTTTGGATCTCTCGTCTCTTTTAACTTTTTCTTGGTCTCTCCCATCTGTTCAGGATTGTGCGCATCCTGCTTTACCCTCATTTGGCACAGCAATAGGGCATACCCAGCCTCGCTGGCTGGGTTATGCAGAAGGGATGGGGGCAGCCAGTGTTTCCAAGTGCATTCCCAGTTTGCCCCCCAAAGTATCCCAAATCTCCCAGCAGGCCTCCTAGGAAATGAGAAAACTGCTTGCTTGCCTGAGCCTTCTGCGTCTTTGGAAGAACCAGTAGCATTTTTAGTTCCATTCTTTTTACTTTCTCATAAATCTTCTGCATGTAGTAGTGTTTCTGTTATTTAACTTTGCTGAAGAAACAGGCTCGATTGCCAAGTGACCCCAGAGCTGTGGTAAAGATCGTGAGCGGGATTTCTTTCTCACTTGCGCCCCTGTAACACTGCTCAGAAATTTTTCTGTTGGAATCTTTTCCAAGCAGAAAAATACTAACTTGCTGAGAATGAAATATTATGTAAGAAACTGTTGATTTTAGCAAATGTGGTGTGTGGGGAGAAGATGGAAATGGGATAAGTGAGGAAGACATGATCTTCCATTTCGAGTTTTCACCTTGGGGTGATTTTCTTTGTTTTCTTTGCTTTGACTTATAGAATGTAAAAAGTAGAAATTGGAGCAAAATTATTTGATTTTGATGAAGTGAGTATTCACATAATTTTGCAATATGTCATTTGCCTTTTCTTCAGAGGGGAAAAACGTGTTGAAGCATTTCTTACAAAAGGGAAAATCTGGATTCTGCATGGCTCTGCTATTAATGTCACTGAAGTTATTCTTGATTTATACTGGTAGCAGAGGAGAATCAGATCCTTTAACTTAAATTTCAAGGCTTTCATGGCTTTCGAGTGTCTGACTTCTCAGCTTTAATACAGCATTAATATTTGTTATCATATGTAATATCAATAAAAGCATTTAGATGTTTTAACCTATGACTGCAAAGCTGTTATACATCTGTTTAATACTATTCTCAAATTTCACGCCCTTTGAATCACCCTTAAATATCACAGCTAGCATGCTTAGCTGACTGATCTAGGAATGCTGTGATTACACCCCATCAGTGATATTCTGTGTACAATTAGTGCTTCAAGAGAAGAAAGACTTTCTGAGTGTTAGTTTTTATTTTAGTGTTGAGCTATTCTTCTTTCTTTTTTCCTCCTGACTGACTCAGGCATCTTACTGTTAGGCGGCCACAAAATCACAATTGCTATAACAGGTAAAATATGAGTCAGTCTCGATCACATTCATGCCTGATTTGCTATTTCAGCTTTATATATGAATGAAGACAAACATTGACTGTTCCTGTATGCAACATCCATAAAGTCCTGTGTTTTGAAATAAGTTTGCAGTGAAAGGTTATGGACACAGCTTTTTTTGCCATTGTAAGTAAAGCCTGTTCTCTCCTTGTGTTTGAAGTTTCAACTCCTTTTATGGAGATCCAAAATGACTTGTTTAATCATGTCTTTATCTAAACCACCTTATTCCTTTTGATGTCCAGGGAGGGACAGATTTTCTACTTGTCACCCTGTTCCCTATTGTTTCATCAGTCTTTTAAGCATCTTTCTTTTGTTAATCCAAACATCTCAGGGCAGGTCAGCAGTCAGAGTGAGGGAGCAACCAGACAATTTTTAATTTTTATTTGTTCACACCAATATTTCAAAGTGCCTGCTATGTCCATTGAGTGACATCGGCTCAAATGTGCTGTTAGCTGTCCTGCCATTTTCGTAATCCCGTTGGATTTCACATTTAGGGTGTGCTCGGGTTGCGGGTTCCTTTTAAGAAGCATAAAGCATGCTGCAGGGAGCAGTCTGGGAGCCATGGTGCAGGATGCACTCTCTGTAATGCCGTCTGTTTATGTGCTTGGTGGTTTTTGTATGAGAATCCCGTCCTGACCGGTCCCTGTCATTCAAGATCCTCTGATATGTTTTGCAATCATGGAAATGCCGAGGTAATTGCATACCTTCCCTGCTCATTTATTTTCAATTAGAGGCAGGAATCTTCTTTGCATGCTGTTTGAACCCCTTGTATCAGGTATCTGTATGCAGTGAAAGAGATGCTGTGTTCTGCACCGTGGGTGGATGCGCTCACCGGAGCGCTTTCAGCCGTACTTTGAACAGGGAGCGTTCACAGAAATGCTTGCCGAGTGCCCTGGGAGGTGAAAGGCACTATCCGACCATGACTAAGTGGATGTACATACATATATAATGCGAGAGCTACTTGTTTGTTGTTGTGCTTTTTCATGTTCAAAAATAAGTACATATTTCCATCTTCCTTTAAAATGTATCTTGCTGTTTCCTGAACGTCCAGACCTGTACTTAATTCCCAAATATACTTGTGGAAACCATTGAACACAGCCCTTTTCTCACTTACGCGGCAGGGCAGACCCACCAGTGTACAAAAGGGGGGGTCACCGTTTTGCATTGCACATTGAACACACGCCTGAGCTTGCGTGGGGGCCACCTCCTAGCTCCAGACTGTAGCCTGTGCTCGAGGGGGGCGGGAGCCTCTGACCCCGCTCCCAGCTTCTGGGCGAAGCCCATAACGGCCTAGACGGAGGTACCGTCGCGGGACGTCTGGGCTGCGCGAGCGGCAGAGGCAAGAGAGGTCCGCGTAGACGTAGAAGGGCAGCAAACCTCAGCTTGCACCTCCGAGGAGCCGTCCCCAAGTGATGGCAGGAGGGATGCTGTCCTGCCGAAAGCAGTGCAGGTCTCGGCAGAGAATGGTGTACCCTGGGGTGTTTCCTTTTCAGAGAGTGGAGTATTTTAAGAGTGTGTTGTTAAGAAATCTATTTGCTAAGCCTGTTTCTTGTTTTTCTGCCCTGCTGTCCTCAGGGATGTTAACTTAGAAGAGCTGAGTGCAGGCAATCTGTAAAAATGGCTGGAATAGAAGGTCTGGGAGATCTCAGGCCTTCAGGTCAAGGATGGTGGATCAGTATCCGTCTCATGACATCCCATCTCATGGTAAAGAGGTTTTGAACTTTCACGTGCACGTGGTGTCACTTTAACAACCAGTATTTCCTGAGGTGCTGAATTCTAAAAAACATAAAATTTAGACATGATCTTGGGCAGAGGTATCTGGGTCTGCAGCAATCAAAAATGTGTCCCACACATAACTTACATGGCATCCACGTGTTGAAGTATAAAGAGACTTGAGTGGCAGGGGCTACACCAGTATCTGTGCTTATAGTCCATGCACTTTTCGGGGATGAATTTTTGGGGCAGGGCCAACATTTCTACATCCCTGCAAGTGTTTGTCTGAATCCACAGGGCCCACGAGGGTAGCAGGGTTGAGCCTTTTCTCCCTGTGGCAACTAACAGCATCAGGTAATGTTCTGCAATAGGAAGTCTGTTTGGATTACAAGAGAAGCAGCTTCCTAATGTCATTGAAACCTTTGCCTTGGGCACCTCCACTTTGTTTCCATTCATTTTCCTTAATTTTACTGGATGTTTTCTTCCTTGGAGTGATAAGCCAGGTCTTTTTCTTCTAACAGTTGTTGCAACTCTGTTGCTATGACTACTTAACCCACTCTGTACAAGAGATGAGAAGAAAAGTGCTCACCAAACTTTCCCCTGCATACACAAAAAAAAATTCCCCCCAGGACTTTTTGCCCTAATGACCTGTGGATGAAGGGGGCTTGGAGCAGCTCCTTCCTCCTAGATGCTGAATTGCGGAGCACCCGAAGCGTCTGGTGCAGCTGAGAGGGACTGATGAGTGCTGAGGTAGCATGCAGGGTTTTCAAATTGCTGGTGCTTTTATTTAAAAGGATCTTCTGAAGAGGTGTAAGTGCTTGTAAATTTTTAAGCACAGGGGAGAAGCAAATGCTGGATTCCTTTGAAGATGCTGCAGAAAAATATCACTCATTCTGTAGCAGACTGAGATGGTGGAGGGTGAGAGAGCACGGAAGGAAGGAGAACCCAAGAGAAGATGTTTGCATATCATTGGTGCTTTCTGTAAGAAGTCAGAGCAATCAGTATGTATAGGGACCTAGTAGCACATGGAGTTTTTCCTTCAAGTAGCACTTGGAGAGAACTAAAACCAATTCCCCAAAGTGACAAACTAAGTCCTCAGCTTTTGGCCTCATATTCCAGTTGTGAGGCTATATGAAGTTTAAGGCCAGAGAATAACCACCTTGATTAGCTGATCTGATCTTCTGCCGAAAATGGACTGTAGATGTCCACTTGCTGAATGCTACATAGCTCGCTGTTCTAAAAAAACCCCAAGTGTAGTATAGGCTCTCATTTCACCTCCTGTCTTGATTTAAAGACTTGAAGTCGGTAGAAAACCTGCTCTGATATGTAGCACGACACTTTTGACGATGAATTCCCTTCACTACAAAAAATATGTTCTGCTTTGAAATTTTCGAGCTCCTTTTCTCCAGCCGCTGAATCGAGACAACTTTTTACAACCATCAGAAAAGCTTCTCGGAGATGTAAGCCAGGGGCCTGCAGTGAGGATGGTGCTCTGAAACAGACCAGCCGTTTCATACTGAAGAGGCACTATCTTTAAGATCTCGGCTTCGTGATACGGTGGTTTAGTTTTTACATATGAAAATGCAGTAGGATTGTTCTTGCCAGAACTGATAAGTAGTTGTGGTGCCTCCTTTCTTCCCGGTGGTATCCTCTTTCTTGAGAAAGCAGTCACTTGATGCCAGCTGAGCAAATGTGGCTTTGTCTGTTCCCAGGAGAAAGGAGCCCAGAGCATGGCGATGCTGAGGCAGGGCTGGTATTTCAGAATAAACCATGGCCAGCACATGTTCAGACGAACCTTTCAGAGTTTGGGGATGCAGGCATGAGGGTTTCTTGCCTTCTGTTTGCAAGGCTTTGCCTGCACAAGCTGCTATGAAGGAGCATTGCTGAGTGATGTGGCTGATTGGGATGGCAGCGGGGAGGTGATGCCAGCTGGGGTAGTCCTTGGAGTGCCATTCAGCTAAATTTGTGCTGTGAATTAAAAGGACAAAAGGTTGCAGTTTAACCTGGGAAGCTTGAGGGAAGAGATTTAACTTCTCCATTTTGTCAGGGTCTTTTTATTGTTCTGCTAACCTTCGTGGCATGGAGCCAGAAGATTAACTACTACCAGGGGATAAAAAAAAAACACCACCCAAATGAAAAACAGTAATACACTCATTATTATTACCACTGAGCTCTGCAGAGGATGAGGGAAGAAATTCATGCAAGTTTGTTCGCCGCTAGAAGATGCTTTGAAGCTAGGTCCCTGCTGTGTTTAACATCTTCCATAAACTTTAGTTAATGTTTTATCTTGGAGAATAGCAGGTGGGGGCAAAAAGGGATGTTATAAGAGAGACCACAGTTCTGAGTCAGAGAGGAGGATACCAGGGCTTTGGGGAGAGTTCAGGTGGGATTTAGAAAGGCTGGGGAAAGAGAGAGAGCAGGGTGTCACAGGCAGGATGACAGTGCTTCAGAGGGAATAGAGGGATTTTTGGGGGCACATAAATGGCAGGGAGTATGTTGTGTGAAGGAGATGATACCGCGTCCTTAGTAAGGTACAGCAGGTACTGTAAGCAAGACTGTCAGCTGGAAGTGGAGGATGAAGTCTAATGCATGTTTCCTCTCTCTGGTGCCTGCAGTGTGCCAGATTCTCCCAAAAGGAGTGGTAGGCGTCCTGGGACCTTCCTCAAGCCCGGCCTCAAGCTCTATTATCAGCAATATCTGTGGGGAGAAAGAGGTAAGTGGAAACATCCCATGTTGGAGTAAGTTTACGCCCTCTCACTGACTGACCTGGCCCCAAGGCCCTCGCGCCCGGTGGCTGCCCAGGGCCAGGAGGGTAGCACAGGAGCCCTGGCTCCTTCCTCCCGCTGGCTCAGAGCTGCCCGCCATGGGAAAGGGGCCCCCGCAGAGACCCTGACCCATTCATTCCCCAGGCCTCTCCTCCTTCGAACCAAAGATGCTCTTGGTGGGCTCTGATGGCAGCAGTGCTTCCCACTGGCTGCTGCCTGGTGCCCAGGCTCCCTGGGAACACGGCGGTTTGCTGGTGATTAGTTTTTTTTAATTTACCACTGTACCGAGCAGCAATGCCTTCTGTGCAGATCCCATGCAGAAGGGCTTTCTGCAGCCTTAAAGGGTTTAGTCTGAGTGTCTCGCATCTCTGCCGAGTCCCAGCCACAGCTAAGCAGCTCACTGCAGCTTCCAGCTCTGCTTTACGCTGCCTTCCTCCTCAGCTGGGTCTGCCTCTTGCATTTCTTGTCCAAGTCTGGTGCTCTGTTTCTCAGCCATCATTTCTGTGTATGCACACCTCTCCTTTCCACCCGTGCTCCCCAAACCCTCTCCAGCTGATGTCCACATGCCTCGTCCTCCCCAGCGTACTCTGTCCTTGTGTCCCAGCTGCAAGGCAGAGCAGGGGTGTTACCTTTGTTAGACAGGGGCAGTGAGGTACCTGCCTGTGGCACTCCAGGACATCCTTGGCAAAGATTACTTGCTGTAGTCATCTTTCCTGCTATGTCGTCCTTCCCATCCTCCGCCGTGGCTTCTAATGAGCAGAGCTGACAGCTTGGTTTATCACCCTTCTCCTCATGCACATATTCTTGTGGCTTCTTCCTTTTCCATTTCCTCTCTCTTTTCTGCCTCCCTTGTCCTTCTTTTCATCTGTATCACCTTTTACTTCAGCTTCCTTCACGTGCAACGCCGACGCAAGCCATGTCCCCACCGAGTGAGGGGTGCAAAACCCTCAGCTTGCCCTGGCGGGTCCACATCCCCACCAGAGTTCCTGGGTGTGACATTACTTTGTACACACGCTTGGACAGCTGCACCCCTTTCTGTTTGCTGCTGTTCCATCAAGGCAAACCTTTTATCTGTGTCCAGACTATGTGCCTGATTTAATATTTTATTAGCCTTGAACCTTCTTACACTGATCTGGCTCTGCTCTCGGGAAAAGAAATTGAGTTCTCTTCTCACAGTCCATCCCTTTCAAGCCAGATAACATTTCTCAAACATTTAGTGGTCTCTCTCTGGAGCCCAGCCTCCAAGGAGGCGAGTGCCTGGAACTGAGCACTGTACATAACTTGCATTCACAAATGACTGCTGTTCTTTGTTCCCTGAGAATCAGAAGTGTCGAAGAGATCTTTTAGACCCAGTGCTTTGGGCTGCAGCAGGATGGGTCTCTTGAGAGTATTTTGTAGTGCTTTCTCCTGTTAAATGTCCCAGATATGTGCTCCATCCCAGGCAAAGGCAACTCTGCAGTAACAGATTGCATGTGTTTTTCCCCTGAAATTCGTATCAGTCTGAGTCTCTGATCTAAGTCTCTTCTTTTTTTTTTTTTTCTTTTTTTTTCCTTTTCCTTTTTCTTTTCCCCAGAAATGAAAAGTGACTGTTAGTGTACTTCTAAGGTATTTGATTCTCAAGCTTGATCACGGCTGCCCTTCTAGTGATGTAAACTTGCAGTAACTCCCTGTGATTTGTATCACAGTAGCATCAGTTGGTGCCACTGTGTTAAATGTGCTACAGCAGCCCAGCCAGAGCCATTGTACTTACAGCCATCCATCATGTAAAGGAGAGTGTCCCCATTTTGCCACCGAGGCACTGGATAGTGGAGTGCCTGGCCTGATGTTTAATTGTGGTAAAACTGAGGGATGAACCTAGTGCCTTTGGCCTAGAGGTTTCCTTCCCTCCTGTCTGGGGAGGGGTGTTGCACTGGGGCAGAGCTCTTGGGAAGGAGAGGAGGGCTCTGGGACAGAAGGTGAGCTCTGAACCAGGGCCATGATCAGCTCTGGGCACTTGCAGAGCTGTGGTAGTGGCTGCCTTCAACTGTTTCCATCTCTCTCTCTTCTGCTAGCGTTTGTTGCTGCAAGTCTCCGGTTCCACCTGGCTCCCAAGAGTGACCAGCACGCTTGTACTGGAGCTGCCCTGTCTGCTCTGGTTAAAGGAATTTGCCTTTCGCTTACAGTCTGATTCTTTTCCTGTTAACAGAGCCTGGGATGAGGGCTGCAGAGTGAAAATAAGGCAGATAGCAGCTTATTACTCTTTAACTTCCCTATTGCTAACCAAGCAGCTTATGCTGCCAATAAAGCAGCCATCACAACCTACTAATAGCCTTTCCCAGGAGGGGAGAGATGGGAGGCATGGGTTGATAGCTTCCGGAAGGACTAATAATGGAGGAAAAGAGGACTTGACACTCCTCTAATGAAGCCGAAGCAGATATTTCCCTCTCTCTGCCTTCTATTTCTTCCAAATAATTCACTCAGCAAAAGGAAAACAATATCCCCTGTCCTTACTTGGCTGAACCCCCAGTGTCCAGGCTTGATCTGTTTGCCCACCCGTTCCGTCCACATGAAACGGCCAGGTGTGCAGCAGAGCTGCCTCGGAGGGAGCCCTCAGGCTGTGTGTCCCCCCCCCCGGGCAGCTTCCCTGCTCCCCCTTCCCCAAATTGCCTGGGAAACCGCATCCCGCCTCCTGCTCCGCTGTATTAACGACAAGCGCAGCGTTATTAGGGCTCGTGGTTACGGTCCCGCTGGAGCTCGCCTGCCGTATGGCCACCTGTTACCTCGCCGCTGATCAAGAAAGCCCAAAGCTTCTGGCTGCTGCATCTGTTCCTCTCTCTCCTGAGCCTTGCCAGCGCAGGGTCATCTTGTTCTTCTCTTCATCTCTCCTAATTACCGACGACACATCGGTACTGCAGGCAGAGGTGGATTTGCAGCACTTCATCCATCTAGCACGCAGAAAAGGTCTGGGGGTCTCCAGCACGGGCTGTGTAACTCCCTGCCTGCCTGCAAAGCATCCTCTCTATTTACCCAGGCAGCAAGCCCGAAATGAAGTGTGGGCCTGGCTACAATTAGTGCCCAAGCTAATTAGGTTGAACTCATCCGGAATGGTTTCCTGTGCTGTAATCACAGCCCCTGTTGCCTTTCTCCGAGTGGCTCAGCAAGACTTTTTCTGATCCACTCCTTCCCGTGGCTTCTCGTTGCTGTGATAATTATTTTCCTCTGCTATTGCACAAATCCCACCCTCCTCTCTTCACTCCGGTGATGCTTCTGCAGTTTTATTGGGATATTTCGCTTTCTGCCTGCTGTGCGTTTCACACCAAAGGTCCTTTATGGTAGATTTACTTGTTTTTATTTCCTTCTCCTCTTTAATTATGTTTTCTTTCCCCTCCTCCCCACTTAGGTTCCTCACTTCAAAGTGGCACCAGAGGAGTTCCTGAAGCTGCAGCTCCAGCGGTTCACCACCCTCAACCTCCACCCCAGCAACACCGATATCAGCGTGGCTGTGGCAGGAATCCTGAATTTCTTTAACTGCACTACTGCCTGCCTCATCTGCGCCAAAGCTGAATGTAAGTCACTGCCAGCCTGGGTTCGGCTGCCCCTCTGCTCCCAGTGCCTGTTCTTCTATCTCTTCCTGCATGTTTGGTGCTTGTTGGAGAAGGTCCCACCGGCAGCGTGTGGGAGCTGTCTCGCTGTTGCATCCCAGGGCGTTCGTCTCGCCTGGTTGTGGTGGCAAGGTCTCGTCCGTTGGCAGCAGGCAGGCACTCGGTCAGAGCAGCCCGAAGCAGCGGAGATCTGCAGGGCAGCTTTTCCACCCTGTTGCCCCGTGGAGGTGTTTGTGAGAGGAGGAAAAGGGGATGGGGGAGAGACTTGCCTGCCTTCTGTTTGACAGTCTGAAGAGTGTTTTGCTTGCACAGATGGGTTTTTGAA
>VZTL01069484.1:0-16378 GCA_013400535.1 Scopus umbretta | reverse complement strand
GGGGAAAGGTTTAGGCTGGTTTCTGGAGATTATTTTAGGCAAGTAAAGCTTTTTGAAATATGTCTTTCCCAAACCCACGTGCAGTTTGTGGCCTAAAAGCAGGACTTGATTAATAGTCAATACACTGCACACCCTCTTGGGCTCTGCAGCCATACATCTGCTGGTAATTGTGCATCTGGATGCTGGAGCATTCACCTCAGTAAGACCAGATTCATATCTGCATAACTCTCCTAACATGGCAGGAACAGGCTCTGCATCATAGTAGTTAGAAGGAGTAACGCATGTCTTGTGCTTTTTAAGGTCAGTGTGTATGTAGGCAGCTGGTGTGTAGTAGCCACATCCATTTTGCTTTTATTATCCAGTAGCCAGATTCATTAGCGCTAGAGTTTATCATACAAGCAAGCCTAGAAGAGGGGCTTTGAAAAGGCACGTAGATCCAGTGATGGCTTTTGGGGACACTGGCAAGAGCTTAGCAGTCTCTGACCGTGGGGCCAGGTACAAAGGAAAGGCAGCATCCTTTCCAGCTAGCCCTGGGCAAACTGAACACCACCAGCTGTGGTCGGAACTCAGTGTTCTGGCAGATTCCTACACAGGGACAGAAAGAATAAGAGTGTCTTTGCCTTTTCTTTTTGCTTTATGTATCCTGAGGAGACCACACCCTCGGCTGAGGTAAATCAGTAAATTGCCTTCAGGAGGCATGCTCAGATTTACCCCAGCAGAGGATCTGACCCTAAATTATGCAAGATAATTAGGTTTTCTCACCTGCCGTGCGTCGCGCTCACAGCTCTGTCCTCATGCTGCTGCCAGGAGTGGAGCACACACGCAGGCATCAGCGCACCACCGTACATCCCTGCCCTTCTCCCCAGTTATGTGCCAAAACATGCAGGTGCCTCCCATTGAAATATTAATACCTCCCTGGTATTAATATGATTCTTCATTTAACTGGATCAAAACCTCGGGAAGCAAATCGCTTGCATTAAAATAATGCCCTTTTAATTGAATCAGTCTGGTTTATTTTACTTTGGTGTTCCTGGACAGCTCAATATTTAGGATGCGCTGTGCAACCCGAGTCCTTCCCCGAGCCAGGGAAGCAGTGGGACAGGTGCCTTTCATGCATCCTGCTCTTTGTGCTTGGTCAGGACCTTATCTGAGCTGGGCTTGAAGCACAACATGCTCTGACTGTAACAGGGTGCAGAAAAGGCATAATCCCGCTTTGTGTAGGAGCACAAGCCCTCATTTTCCCTCAGGACAAGCAGGGCTCCTAAGCACAGTCCTTAAACAACTAACTGGAGGCACTTTAGGCTTTCGGAAGGTTCCCTGGAGGCAAATAAGGGGAGCATGTGAGCTGTCTGCTCATCAGTGAGGAAATGCTGTTTTGAGGGATGTTACTATTTAGATCCCAGGAGGGAAAGTCATAGCTGTTTTGGTTTAAGTACAAGGCTGTGTGATGGGACTCCTGGGTCCTATCGCGTCATGCTCGTACTATCACTGTAAGGAGTCGCATCCTTCCTCTGGGGACTGATTGAAATGTCTTCTGGCAGAAGCAGAAAATGACCCTCGAAGTCAGTGGGCTTAGCCCAGCCTAGGCGTAATGCAATGGTGAATAGAGTAAGATTATGTGACTCAGTTTCTCTGCGGTGTGGAATAAGTAGCTAGTTTGTGAGTTGCTCTGAAGTCCTAACGTGGAAGGCTTTGTGTGATTCCACAGAAACCTTAACCTGAAAAGGCAACCCCAGACAAATACAGGGGTGCATAGACTTCACAGGAGCTACTCCGTACGCTCTGGTTGTCAGAGGGGAGGAAATAACACCCAGTGCTTAGGAAGGGAGACCAGGGCACTGAGGTCAAAAAGCTTGTGCATGCGCCAGGGCCGCAGGGAGATGTCTGAAGCAATGCTGTTGATGTAAGAGCATGGCTGGATGATGGGAATCGCCATCTCTCTTCCCCGATGTCAGGGTCAGGAATTGCACCTGCACAGATCCTGTGCAACCATGAGCAGAATGGTCCCCTTGGTCAGGAAAGCTCAGAGAGAAGGAACCCATCTCCTCCTCTCCGGTAGCCTCACGGGCAAGAGCAATAAGCAGGGATGTGGACGTTGACAAAAGCCTTCAGGTCCTGCCTTCCCTGCTTCCCAGGGGCATTCCCTGGCAGCAGGCTGTAAAGTGCGCCGGGTACTCTGGAGGGGAGCCTGTACCTACAGAGAACTTGGGGGTGGGCTGCTACTGCCAGCTCCAAATGTTTGCATAAGAGAAGGAAAAATGAAGTAAGCGAGGTCAGGATTTCCCACTGGCCAGCTCGAACCACTGACCTGCCTCTGTGTGTACCTATGGTCCCCATAGGACTGTTCAAACAGCGCGTGCCTGATGCAGCCTCTCTGCGTACGGTGGCCCTCACTTTAATACTTCAAAGTTGCCAGGAGGGGTCTACAAGCCCTTGCTTGTGTTTGGCCTGCAGAGCAGCCTTCTGAAGTGTCAGTCTGTCAGCAGCAGCATCTCACATCCTCTCATCATCAAACAAAGGGGAATCTCTCCAGATAATAGAGACTTCCCTCCACACGACAAGAGGAGCTGCAAGCAGAAGGCCTGATGAGGCTACAGGTAGGATCTAACGTGCAGGAAATTATAATTTCCTCAAGCCAACGGAGATCAAACGCTTCCTTTTTTTCCCTGGTCCTAATTCCTCCTCTCTGTGCCTGATGTGCTTTAGAAACTTAGCAGCCGGGCTCTGCCTTCCTCACCGCGGAAGCCGCGATGGCTCTCTAACCTGGGCTTATGCCCCGGCAAGCTGTGGGCCGGAGGAGAAGGCAGCGATGGAGGTGCAGATGTAGTCAGCAGAGAGAAGAATGATGTGGGAGCTGAGGGTCTGCTGTGTATCACAAGCTCATAGCAGCTGGCAGAGGGATGCTCTCCAGTTCGCAAGATTAACTTACAGCTGAGATATATAACCTTTGGCATTAAGGAGCAGGATCTAATTTTATTTCTGCAGGAAATTAAATAGAAAAGGTACATTTCCAAAGGGGACAGCCAAAGATTGCCCTCCACACACCCACCTCTTTCTGTGACTTTTTGTCTCCTTGAAAGCCACGTTGTGATGTAAATCTGGGCTTCTCCCGCCAGCAGGGTGGCATGCAGAGTAGCACAGCTTTCCCTTTTCCTTCAGGTCTGTCCAAAGCCAAGCACCACGGGGCCTCAGTCTCTGGCAAAGCTCTGGAGTGACTGCGGTGCAAGCACTCCCTGCTGCCAGCCTGTGCTTCACCGTGCTGTTTGCCTGGGAACGCTCTCCAAAGGGCAGAAGTATTTTATGTTCGGTGATAGTCCTGGGGACTTCAGTCTGCAGTGGTGGGTCCTGGTGTCAGTGGCCAGGTGTGCTCAGCCCTCATCACTGGCTTCAAGTGGGTGCAGGTTTGGTGGTGAGTGCTTGAGGAGCTGCATCTAGTGCTGCTTCCCCTCCTCCTAAACATCCACTTCTCACAGAGTACAGTGTTAAATGCCATGAAATGTAAGTCATTGTGAGAAAAAAGGGTAAATTCCCATGTCTTTTTTTTTTTTTTTAATGCAAGACTTTTATAAAAAGTTAGTAAAGTGCTCTCAAAATCTTCCTCAGTTTTGCAGCAGCAGATTTTGCTGGGATGAGCTGTAAGTAAACTTGGTCTTCTCAGGACTGCGACTTGCAGCAACCAGTCTGGTCCCTTGCAGATGTGGAACAAGGTGAAAATAAACCTTGCAGGGATCAAATGAAGGGCTTAGGTGAAATTTACTGTTCACTTGAGCTAGTCTGTGTGTCCTGCACACAGAGTGAATTCACTGGCTAGTGGGAAAGAAAAAGAGGCCCACATGATCCAGAAAAGTCCTGACCACTGCTGGTGTTCTAGTCCCTTGCTGAGTTCCTACCTGTACTCAGAGAAAAAGTAAGCAGTGAATGCATTGTAAAGAGCTCAGTGCAGACTTGGCTTGCTGAAAAACTCGCACTGTGAATGAGAGGCTCCTCGTCTTGGATGGGTCCCTGTTAATGCAC
Source organism: Scopus umbretta (assembly GCA_013400535.1). Classification (NCBI taxonomy): domain Eukaryota; kingdom Metazoa; phylum Chordata; class Aves; order Pelecaniformes; family Scopidae; genus Scopus; species Scopus umbretta. The sequence continues at coordinate 12,364 of VZTL01069484.1, read as the reverse complement.
TGCTTTGTTACCTTTGTGAAGTGCTGGGAGTCCTTGAAAGCAGCGCTCTCTAACGCTAATCACATTGCATTGTATCGCTTCCCCAGCCCCTGACCTTCTGGTGAATGAGCGGTTTCATGCAGTCAAGAGTATGGTTAGGTTAAGAGTAGAGCTCTGACTTGAGGATGGGTTTTGCCCCTCCACCAGCTGGGATGTGATTCTGCTGATAGTTCTGTTCTTAGCAGTTTCCTTCGGTTCAGCTTCCCCCCTTCTTTCTGGATTGTCTTTCTGTAGGGACGGGATGTGCGACCATGCTAGCTGCCTGTGTCTTGCTAATGATTACATCTGGTGGTCTCTCTGGTCAATCAAACTTGACAGGAGGTTATTTCCTGATGGAACTCAGCAGCTGGATAGAAGAGACAGACTCTATGAAATATGCTTTCTTGACTAAGAAAAGCTGCAGCAGGAGCTTTGACATCTTATTAGACATCAAGGAAGCCGTGTTGGAAGAAGCCCTTGCAAAGACCTAGCTGCAGGAAGAAACTTCAGTCAGAAGTGCTGAAGGCAATAGGGCACAAGTCCAGGGAAGCTGGGACTCATCCATGTGGGTGCTCACTAATTATTTCTTCTTTTCTTCAGCTCCTGTCTGAAGGGAGAGCCCGGTCCTGCAGACTGCATGGGGAGTGCTGAGTTAGCCAGAGTCCTAGCTCTTTCCCATGGCTGGTCACGTCCAGACGCTGCCCGAGGAGGTGGAGGGCTGCGTTGTCCTGGGGCACTGGGAGGGCTCCGTGGGGGCGCGGGGGGGGCTGCAGTGCAGATGGCAGGGTGGAAACAGGGAGGAGCACCTTGACGTGGAGGCAGAAGGTGGTCTCTGGAGACCTTGCCCTGTGATGGAGCCACTGGACTGCAACCATTGTCCTACTGTATTCTCTAATTTCTCCATAAAGCACCAAACATGCTGGTTTCTTTGTTTTATTATTGGCTTCTGTGTCGCTCCAGGAATCCCCAGTCCACAAGTAATTCTGCACTGTGCTAGGACCACACTCGCAATTTTTTTCACAATTTTTTTAATGTAGACCTGATGTATTTTTGCAATGATCTCCGCTTTGGCTGACTCAGCAGAGCTTTTCATCCCCAGGGACACATGCCCTCGGAAGAGAGCAGCTCCCCATCAGAGTGCTCCAAGATCTCCAAAGTCTATCTCAAGTTGTGCCCCATAGGGCACTTAGTTTGGGAGCTAGTAAGGCAAAGGCTTAGGAGGAGGAATCATCCTCCAGTAACCAGCGATAACCAGTACAACCCCACATGCGGGAAGATAACAGAGAACTTGTCTGGACTCTGGGATCCTGAGCAAATCTGTATCAGTGATCTTATCTCTTCCCAAGAGGCCTTTGGGTCACTTTTTGTCTGGAGAACAGCTGGAGTACCTCCATTGTTTCCCATTCCCTGATGGCTGAAGCCTGTGCTGCAGCCCCAAATCCTTTCCTTTGCAGCGCATAGACACAGAACTATGGGACTGCTTCCTACTGGAGATGACTATGGGCCATTCGAGAAGTGCTTTTTGAACCAAGCATAAACTTTAAAGGCGTCTGATGGTTTGGTTTTTTTTTTTTTTTCCTTTTATTTGAAGGCCTTTTAAACCTAGAGAAGTTGCTTCGGCAGTTCCTCATTTCCAAGGACACGCTTTCAGTTCGGATGCTAGATGACAGCCGGGATCCTACCCCTCTCCTAAAAGAGATCCGAGATGACAAAACAGCTACCATCATTGTACATGCCAACGCTTCCATGTCTCATACCATTTTGCAGAAGGTAAGTGTCTATGAAAGTCACGGTTGTACATGCGGCTGCTTCCACTGAACGAGATACTGCGTGCGGTACGTGAGCGTGCACATGCAGGTGTTGTATGATAATGGACTGTAAAAAAATCCTGCAGCAACACTGGAAATGGTCTCTGCTGAGAGGGGAATTGCTACTGATGGAGTTTCTGGGGAAAATAATTTGCTCTCTCTTTCCAGGACTGTATCTGTAGAAGCAATGGTTTAGTTGCTCGAGCTGATGTGTTTGCTTTCTAGAAGCGGTGCGTGCTTGTGGCTCCTGTTGCCATCAAACAGCCATGGAGGGCTTCTTAGCACTCTGAAATTAGTCAATCAGTGCAATAGTTTTTTTCTTTTCTTCTCCAAGTACATTTCTAACTTTTTGCTTCCTTTTTTGTTGTCTTATTAACCGAGATTTTATTTTAATCATGTTTATTTTTAAATGGTCTCTTGCTGCAGTTTTTAGCATTTGTTTTGATAGTCAACTTCAAAATTGAGCAGTGGCTCCAGATGGAGTCTGAAGTTGTGTATAGTTTCCCACATCCTGGAAGGAACAAGAATTACTTTCCTGAGTGGAGGCAGGATCCAAGCAATGGGGTCCCCCCTTGGCTGTTGGTGCAGGCTTTACACACGGTATCCTGGCTGCGGTATCAGGGTGTCAGTCATTAAAGGCTTTGACTGTATCAGATTTATCCCTGATGACAGCCAGCAGAAACCATTGGAGCTGGTTTTATTATTCCCCCTCCCCGCCCAAGATTTTTATTCCGCTGCTTGCAATTTTGCATTTAGGCGGGTTTGGGGGCTTTCTGGGTCCCCTCTATGCAGGGACTGGGGGCGGGGGGTTGGTGTTTGGGTTTTCTTTTTCTTTTTCCTGGTCCCTGTTGCATGCTGCCTGGCTGCTGAGGGCTGTCCCCCTCCTCTGTTGCTATAGTGACTTCCCACAGGCACACAGCAGCGCTCTTCGGGCACCTGCAGTCTCCCTTCCCGGCTCCAGCACCCTTCTGCCATGACTGATAAAGATGTCAGAGATTGCCATGATTTTTCAGCCGTTCAGTAAAACCTAATGTAGTCTTCCCAGCTAGAGGATTGTAGGAATAGAAAGTAATAAATAATGAGCTTCTGATCTGGCAGCTTCTCGCACCTTGGGAGGCTGGAAAGTGTTTTCTTTATGGAGGTGCAGCCAGAGTAAGAGGTGAGGTTGTGGTGAGCAAACAGGTATATTCTTGGCCCCTGCCCACAGGTCACCAAAAGCATGAAAAATGCGCGATTGGTTTGAAAGTGCCTTGTGTCAGAGCTGTCTCGGGAGACAAGTCCTGGCCTCAGACAACGAGAAAAACTGCAATTTCTCATCTCTTACCCTCCACATATGGTCTGGAGACACATGGTTGCTTCCTCGATTACCGGCCTGTCCCGGCCGCCCACCTGCCAGCGGGCACATTAAATGGATGGGAGCCACACTTACTGAAAGCGCTTTGCTGCTCGCTTTGATTTTCTGCCCTTGAAATCAAGTGCACTGACTTCAAAGTGGGTCAGAGGGAGAGCTGACATTATCGCTGTCCGCAGGAAGGGAGAAGAGAGGGAAATGGGTGCCAGGTTTTATTGTGTAGGGGCTTAAGAATGAGGCAGGTGTCTGGAAAGCTGGCTGAAAGGCAGGTCGGCAGCCTCCTCCGGAGCTGTGGCGCTCTTTTGGTCAAATGACTTTGCTGTGTCCATTTTGCCACCTGTGCAAGGGACTCGGTGACAATGTGCAACCAAAGGGCTGGGCACAGACAGACCTAAGCCACCGTCAGTCATCTGTGGGCATCTAAAGCTTTCCCCTCTGTCCATGTCCACACCCACTGCAGTGGTGGTGACCTCAGTTTTGCGCAGAACTAGGTAAAGAATAGGCAGGAATAGGCAGAGGTGCAATCTAAGCCTCCCCTTTGCTGTATCTTTTGTTCACTCACTTTCTGTGGTTGCCACCCTCCAGCTTCTGGGGGAGATGGAAAGGGACTAACACCAAGTGTGGAGGTGCTGCCTGCGGTCCTCCCCTCCCTGCCTCTAGTTCCTCTGTGTGGTCTGGGGTGATGGGAAAGCCTCTTTGCCAAGGTCCAGAAGCATGATTTGAGACCAGCTGTGCTTGGCAGTGAAACACAGGCTTTCAGGAGGATCTGCAGATTAATCCCCCACTTTCCTGAGCATCTGTTCCCACAACCGACTCCTTGTTTACTGACAATTTTGAATTTTGGAAAAGGACTTCAATGATCTGGTCTCTGATCTCTAGAACAGATCATCCCGTGGAAAATTCTGTGCCCTTCTTTCTGCATCTCTATACACTTTTACGCTCTTTTTTCTGTTTCTGTGGCCATCGCAACCCTGTCTAAGTTCTGGAGACCAGACTGACTTACTAGGTTTCCTTCATCCTAATTAATTTGTGGGACTGGAGCCCAAATCTGACTGGTACATCTGGGAAAATCACCACTGGGAGACTGTCCTTTTTCTGTAACTCCAGAAGAGCTTTTTCTGCCTTGCTCTCTGCATCACACTGTTTGTAGTGAAGGAAGACAAGCCCTGAGCGCTCTCAACTGCTGCTTTCCCTCATTATGTTCAAAAAGGTGTTGATAGTTGAACAGGACAAAAGCAGCATCCATTAACAACACAGCAAACCTCAGCCAACCTCGCTTTCCTCCAAACGCGCAGTACACCCGAGGAAATCTTCATCCCAAGGGGCTCTGGAGGCCTCAGGCTGGGGCTGCAGGACCCCACTTTGCCCTGCCGGGTTCTGTACAGGCAGCTGCTCTTGGGGATGCAAAAGCTTTTACTTCCAATGGACATCTTCCTTCCAGGTTGTCCTTGGCTGGATACACACGGAAGATGGGGCCGCGTGCAGAAACCCCCAAATGTCATCTTGCACCGTGCTGCAGAGGGAGTGGGGACGGTCGCAGGGGTCCGGAGCGGCAGGTCGTGCAGTGTTGGGTGGTTTCTCTCTGCCAGGCAGCCCCTGTGCAGGTGCTTTGCCAGTGCTTTGTGGAGAGGAGACCTCAGAGGTAGGCTCAGTCCTGCTGAAAAATTGGTTCCCCAGACTTTAATTTCACAGGTCAGATTGTGCTGCTGTGTCCCACCTTCCCCGCCTGCAGGAAGACAGCAGTGCTTGCACGGAGCGATAAGGATGAAAAAGCAAATGTGGCCCAGTCTCTGCCTTGCCGGAGTGGAGATTGAAGATTGTCAGGCTCTGGTCTAATCTCCTTTCCTCTCCTTCACAGGCAGCTGAACTGGGAATGGCGTCTGCCTATTACACGTATATCTTCACTAATCTGGTAAGACATTTTTCTCGGCTTTTCTTCCGTGTGCGTGTAGAGTCATGTTAATGGGAGCTGATCCCCCTGGCCTGTGGGAGCGCTGGGAAAAGCCACGTGCTTGCGGAGCCAGGGATTCACAGCGCGGGGGGAGGAAGGCCGAGGAGGGGGGGTCCCCCTGTAAACCTGAGCATCAGTCAGGGAGAGTCTTGCCATGACCTTTGGGAAGTGAAAGCCCGCGGGTGCCCGGCAGCACCGATCGATCCCGTGCAGCTGCCAGAAGCAGGATTTGTAGACACTGTGGCCAGAGCTGGTGCAATGAGATGTGTGGGTCCTTGGGAAGCACCAGCAGATGGGTGGTTCCTGACGGAGGGCTCAGGAGGGTTATGCTGGAGGCGTCAGCCCCAGAGCCCGTTCCCTGCACCGGGAGAAGGGCAAGTTGTGCTGGGGCGTGCGTGCAGAGGGCAGCACGGCCCTACGCTTTTCTGCTGCACCTCTGAGAGCGGCTGTGTAAGACAAAGGAAGGATGATACCATAAATGTTGAGAGGCAGAGTGGGGTATATCTTCAGCACGGCCTCTGGTGATTTGGCTTTATAGCTACTAATAACATTAATGGGGGAATCGTGTGGCTAAATCCCTGAGTACTGTGCTAAACAAGGAGTAATGGGCTTAGGCAGCAGCAGGGGGAAACCCAAAATAAACATCAGAGAAACTTCTCTTGCTGTAGCAGCTATGAGGCTCTTGAACAGGCTGCCAAGTGGCGTGGGGGAAATGCTACCGCTGGGGAGACCAGATACCTACCTATTAATGCTGGTGTGGGGATGATGGAAACCTGAGTGCAGCAAGATGGGCTGGATGATTAAGTGGAGATGCCTTCCAACCCCAAATGATACTCATATTCTCTAATTTCTATTAATATTTATGCCAGGGTATGTGTGTGCCAGGAAAGCCGAGAGCTGAATCACGCTTTGTGTTTGGGTGGGAGACAGACGGGAATGGATAGAGCCAAATGTGTAGGCAGGAGAGCTGGAGTGGAGAGGAGGAGGGGGAAGGAGGGAAACGGAGGGGTTGAAAGCCAAGAGAGCAATTCGGACAGAGAATGGAAAAGGGATAGGGAAAGGAGATGTTAGGAAAGAGAAAAATGCAAAAAAATAGAAAAAACCACAAGCTTCCTACCTGAACTAATAGCATTTCTGATTCCTGCTCAGCGCTCGATCCATAGGTCCTAACCTTGCTCAATATCAGTCCAGCAAGATCAAGCTTCACTGCTCCTGTTTATCCCCGTACAAATGATTGGCGCTGGGCAGGAAAGCAAAAGGAAGGGATTTACTTGGAGGGGATCTGCCGGCGATGGACGCTGGGGGAAGAGCGGTGCCCTCGGGAGGCGAAGGTCACTTGTTTAAGGCAGTGGCTGCTGCTTTGTGATTTCTCACCCCCAGTGCCAGTCCCAGGTCAGAGCGTAGCTGTGCTGGTAGAGCTGGTAAGGGATGGTGGCCGTCCCCCCATCAGATCCTGCTCACAACGCTGAACCACTCAGTGGTTTACACGCTCAGTCCCCAATCCCAGCAAGGAGTTTTCTTGTTGTCCTCTGGTCCCAACAACGAGTTCTTCTTCCACTTGCCCTCTCCAGCCCTGGCAGTCACTGTGCACCGCATGGACTGCGACTGTGCACATAATAAGGGATTTCTATTTGCACATCACCAGCACAGTGGAGTCCATGTTCCTGGACAGTGCTCAGACAACAGAAATAACTATAAAAATTAAGCTCTCCACCACCACTGCGTTAGTTTTGAGCATGGGTGTGATTAAGCACTTGCTTGAGGTCGAGAGGTGAAATTTGTCTTTGAAACCCATTCATCTAGTGTAACGCAGTTATGGCAGCTGAGGTAGGTGAGAAAGAAATGAGTTTTGTTGCCATTCGCTCTCACAGGATATTAATGGATTTACCCAGGGTGTTTTACCACTTTGTCCAAAAGACCAGTCCTCAGCAACTAACTGGATTTTTGGCAGGGACTGTCAAAGAAAGGTGACATCGGGCAAAACCTGGGCAGATGGAAGAGATGTTCAAGGAAATTAGTAATATTTAAATGGGGATGAGAGATGGGAGTGAGCAATTTAGACTAATAAATCTGGAGGGATTATCAAGCTCTTAATGAACCCTCTGAGATTTTGCAATCACTGCCTAATAGAAAAGATAAAATCATAGTGAACTGCTGTCAAGGGGAGCAAGGAAAAAGATGGCTTTAAATGGAGGGACAACTCATCAGAAGGGGAATAGGCAGTCTGTATAGCATTAAGCTACTTGGAGATGGAAAAATATTTCAGGCAAAAAAAGAGAAGAAAAGGGTATAAAATGCTGAATTAAACACCTGCCTTGCGGCACTAGAGGGGAATTCTGTTTCTGTCTTCTAGCATTAATTTTATTTAATAAGCACATCCCAGCCAACAGCTAGTTGTGTGCCTCGGCTCTTCTCTCTGCGGAGCATTAGATGGAGGCAAGTTGCTGCAACTCCCCTGGTGCCAGTCCGTGGGGAGAGTGCTTCGGGGGTGCCGGCTCCTCCGTAGCCAGCCTGATGGCTGCAGATAGCGTCAGTGTTGCCCTCCCTCCTGTTCAGTGGGGAGGCAGAGTGGTGCGTGAAAGCAGATGCCAGCCTTTGGCAGGAGATTGCGGGAGCAAATGAGGAGGAAGTCCTCGGGCCCCAGTGCATTTCCATCGGAGCTGAGGCGAGCAGCCTGATGTAAAAATATCCACAGGCTAATTTACTGTGTGTGAATTCATTATCAGCCTCCTTCAGCCAGCTCAAGGGACCCTTTTTGTCAGCAACAGAAGCTCAACAAATTTTGCAGGAGTCCTAATGAAACTTGCAGAACAGAGCAGGTCTGTTGCTGCCTTCTTCCTCACATCCAGCATCTGCATACGGGGTACTCATGGCAACTCGTGGCAACCCCTTGTCCCCAGTCCCATTGCAAAAAAAGTCTCAATTTGACCCAAGTGTCTTCATGACTTCTGCACATGCTGACAAACCCCCTTGCTCTGGGGCTTACCCTTCTGGGAGGGCTAAAATTTCTTGGTGACTAATGGCAAATGTTGACCCAGTGGCCAGCTGCTCCCCACGCCTTGGCTTGTGCTGTGCTGAGACGAGCTCAGAGCTGCTCGTTGTCCCTTCCCAGCTCCTCAGCAGGGCATGGAGTTTCTGTGTATCCACACAGCTTATGACTGTGTAAGGGGGCGATGGTGTGCTCCATCATAATAATAGTAATAGCAGTAGTAGTAGTAGTAGTAATAATACTAATAATGCCAGTGCATAAACAGAGCATTGCAAGCAGGCTGTGTGTACAGGAAAAAGTGTTCCTCCTAGTGCTGGAAATCCTTGAAATCAGCAGCACTGAGCAGGATGGGTGTTGGATGCCTCCAAAATCCTGTGCTACAATTAATTCTTTTAGCTTGTTAATTCTGTGTAGCTTGTGGTTGGGTTTGTTGTCTTTTTTTTTTTTTTTCTTCCCCTTCTCTTTTTTTGTTTTAATATAACGTATGGACCTCAGGCTGGGTTTAAATTTCAAAACATTTATCAAGGAGATTAGATGGAAATAATTGAAACAATTAAAATTATTACTGTAAGAAGGAAGGTGTAAAGGAGTTTTACTAGTGCCTTGAGTCAGATGCTCCATTCATTGGATGCAGTTTTGCTCCTGACAATATTGTGTGGAGGTGTTGTTGCTGATAAAACAGCTGCCGTATTCAATTTCCAGAGGCCAGATAAATCAGGTTTGGTTTGGGTTTTGTTTCCTGGCTTTTTCTTCTTTGTTAGTGATTTATGAAGAGGTTGGTCTTCATACAGCATGAGGTTTTCAAAGCTGAATTGTCGCTCTGGATGCCCCATTGGAACTGGAGGGAAATCTAGTGGCCAAATCACCCAGACAACATCACACGTTTCAGTAGTAGCTTGCCGTTACGGTAATGTCCTTTGGAAGGAGGGAATAATGTAAAGCAAAGCAGAGGGAAAGTGGACTACGGGTTAGTTGGCTGGGACTGTGGAGCTTAGGATCTTAGTCCTGCTTTGTGAAATTATCTTCTTTTGGGGAAAGCCCTTCTCTTTCTGCGTCTGGTTCTGTGGCATGAGCTCCAGCACAGGTCTGCTGGCCACAAGCACCCTCGTGCTCCCTGGCGCAAGTGAAGAAGGTGAACTCTCTAGTTATGTTTTGACAAATTTTACCTTACAGCCCAGCCAGCCTTCCTGATTCCCAGTAGCTGATGCAAACCTTTCTGTAGAGCCCCTATCATTCCTGGGATTTATGGTTCATATTTTCAGTGGCATGTGGTAGCAGGGCAAACAAATCAGGTTTCTGCAAGGATGCCAAAGCAATTTCTCCCCATTCTAGTTAGCATGAGAAAGGGAGGATTTAGACAAAGCAATAACTGTACCTCCCTGCGTTTTGCTGCCTGTGCTACCTTACCTGTCTGGGTCATCTTTATGCGTTGTTCAGAGTCCATCCTGTGCTGGATTTGCAGTTGTTGAGTAAATCATTCTCTCAGATGCAGCCCAGGCCCTCTCATGTAGAGAGCAAACCTCTCTCTTTTCCTCTGCCCTCATGCTGTCTTGTCCTATTTGTCTTTCAGACTTTTTACCCCTTGTTTTCTGAGAGCTGTGCTTTTCAGGTCCCAACATTAGCACTTGACCTCTTTGCTCTTTGAGGATTTGTCACTCTTCAAACCTCAGGCTCCCTGCAGGGAAGCTGAAGTAAATTGCTTTCACTAAGGATGTGGTCAATGTATTTTCCTAAAGTGCTCTCGTTTGAAGAACAGCCTCCAAAACTTAATAGCTCTCCTTGCATGAGGAAGTAAAAGACCCATCCTTACTAGCATATGGCACACTGATGCTTTTGTGATGCATCACCTTTGTAAGAGCAAGCAGATTATATATGGACAATTCCCCTAAATTGTCCCTGAGTTCATTGAGACCACAGTTCCTCTTTAACTGCATGAATGGCCGAATAACAGTGCCTTGGGTAGATCTCCCACATCCACTTACCTACTAAAAAGGCCACAATTTGGTGCCGTGATGACTTTTTTCTTCCAGAGAAATTGATTTTTACATGTGGCCCATTATAAACTTATTGACTATTTCAATAGTTTATAAATAAGCTGAGCCTTTCAAGAAAACCATAAAGTACTTAACATAATATTGTCCACTTGAGTAAATAAATAAATGTGTTCTTAGAGGAGCTTAGGAATGATTAACAGACTCGCAGCTCAGCCCTGAGGGCAGCAGGATCCAGAGAGGCAAAGGCGGGTATTTTCTCCACTGCTACATCTAACAGAGGAGGTCTGATGACCTCAGGGGAGAAGTTGGTCACTGGTGGTTGGTCACTGGTGCCAGACAGTGAAGCACTGACTATTGCAGGGGCCGAATGTCCCAGCCGTGTAACGGGCGTGCAGCCGTGCTCAAGGCCGGTAGTGATGCTCAGGTAGCGGTCCCTGGCATGCTTCTGTTGCGGAGGAGGGTGGGAGGTACCACCAATCCCCTGGGAACGTCATCCACTTTTGTCTGTGTTTTGTGTCCTTTGTTGATTTGCATGTTTTTCCTCCTCCTTGTACTCTTGCTGCTGTTAACGCCCGAGAGGAGTCCATGTTTTAGCCATTTGTTCGGGTGTCCCTGGAGGAAGAGTAGTTGTCCTGCTCCCTTCTCTGTCAGCGAGTCTTGCTCTGGACTCAACACGTTGGTCGTGTCTGAACCGTGAAAACCTGGAGTAACTGCAGAGCAGTTGCACCAGATCTGTTCAGTGTAAATAGGAGCGGGATGGCACCTTCTGCCCCTTTGCTCTAAGTGTACTAGTCCTGCCACCCATGGCCTGGGGAGACACTCTCTGGAGTGAGTTTTGTTTGCCCAAAGGACCAAGAGCTGAGATACTTTATCTCCTCTGGTTAACGCTAAAATGGTGAATAATGATGCACATTGGCATCCAGTGATGTCAGCAGTGAAGTCACTAGAGCTGTGCTGACTTTGCACTAGTGGAAGCTTTGGCTCTTGCATAAAAGCTGCCAGGCAATCTCAGTAAAGGAACTGTGTTTGGAGGGTGACAGCTTTTCTAAGCACCAAATACTCTTGAAATGGAAGTTTTGCCAGAGTGAAGACTTAATAGAGAAATGGAAGCCTTGGCCCAGTATTCTCCTTCCCATCCTACATAAAAATAGAGAAGGAACAGTACAGTGTGTTCTGGACCCACCGCAACCCTGTGCCTGGTGTAAATTAGCCTTCGCTGCTGTTAGAGGGCCGGATCCTTGGCTGGGACCGAGGGGAATGAGGTCAGTGCAGCCTGCTGAGCTTACAGCACCAGGAGTTTCTCCTGCTGAGCACTGGGTTATGACAGCGTCAGAGGGTGTTTTGGAGGCTGCTAATCAGCAGATTCAAAAATCCAGTAAAATCCTTGCAGTAAATGAGAGAGGAAGATAACCACGTGTGTGTGTGTGAGCAAAGAGAGAGGAGGAAGGGAGGGGGGCATCTTGCTTTCAGCGTAGGTTGAATTGAGCAAATCCTGTTCCTTCCAGGGGCTTGGGATGGGGTGAGGTCGAGCAGGGTGTGGAAACGTCTTGGAGTCACTAAAAATGAAACGAGTCCATCTTTATACTTGTCCTCAGTGTGCAGGTAGTCGTGGCTGTCTCCCTGCTTCCCGGGTGATCCAGGTTATTAAAAATGTGATAAGAATCAAGTCAGGGAGCGAAGTTCTGTGAACACAAATGGGATGCAGAACCATATCACCAGCTAAATCGATAAAGCTGGAAGGAGCTCAGTAGCTGATGCAGAGCGCTGAATAGCAAACTGGCCATCTCGCCGCTGCGGGGTGAGCAATTACAGGAGCCACTCGCTGAAGTGAGACCACAGCATGGCAGTGCAGGGGGGTCTCGAGAGTTCGCAGCTTCACACTTTAAAAAACATTTGCTTATCAGGCAGCCTGTTATGACACTAATAATCCCCTGTTTAACTGGCTCTTCCCACGCAGAAATCTCCAGCCCCTTCCCAGACTTGGGAGGGAGCGTGTGATCAGTGGCAATGGGGCCAATAGTGAGGGAAGACCTGGACATCGTTTGTGGGGTCTGCTTTAGTCAAGGGAGTGGATCACTTAGGCGCAGATTTGGGAGGATGCTTCGTTAGTTACATGCTTAGGTACAAACGCTGGCTTTGATGCTTTTCACCATAAGGCATGTTGGTAATCCATGTCTTGGGTTGAATCATGTTGTCAGGTTTTTAATTGCTTGCCTTTTCGGTTTTTTTGCTCTGTGCCTCAGTTTCCTCCTC